>JAQQSK010015837.1:0-10638 GCA_028658325.1 Potorous gilbertii
GAAATCTCCTTCACTGTGTTGCTGCGCGGCTTCCACTGTTCCAGAATTTGTCAGGAGTTCTTTTTACTGGAAATCTATGGGCTGTGGATTCGGAGCTTGCAAATGTGAGTCTTTCTACTCCGCCATCTTGTCTCCGCCCCCCCGAAGTAATTCTTTCCACCAAAGACCTCCTCTCTTTTAAACTTCCTTAATTCTGTAAAAGGCATCAGCATCCTCCCAGTTTCCCAGGTTCATTACATCAGCATTACCTTGGATGCCTCACTTTCCCTCCCCCACATTTCTGATCAGTTGCCAAAGCTTGACTTTTTTACCTTCATAACATCTTCCCCATCTAACACCTTCTCTCCACTCATTACAGCTATCACCTTGGTTCAGATTTTGTCTCCTCTTGCCTAGACTATTCCAAGTCTCCTAACTGGCTTTTTTGCCTCATCTCTCCCTGTATTCCACACCACTGTCAAAGTAATTTGCCTTAAACACAGATCTGACCATGTGACTTCCTTCTCAGTTGACTCCAGTGGTTTCCTATTGTTTTTAGGATCAAATATAAACTTTGCTGTTTAGTTTCTAAAGCCCTATATGACCTGGCCCCAACATATATTTCTAGCCTCACTGGACTTTACTCTCTCCACAACCTTCTATGATCCAGCCATAGTGAACTTCTCTCTGTTCTTCATCTCTCATCTCCAGTTATCCTGTATATAGACTGGTTTTATATAGTTGTTTGTATGTTGTCTCTGACAGACCTCCTTGGAAGACTGGCCCTGGAAAAAATTAGGGTCTTACTGATTCCTTATACTATATTCTACAATACATTCTGAATGGATACATAACCTTAATATTCAAGATAATACAATAAAAAATAGAAGAGAAGCAGCTATAGGGAATGGAAGTATTCTTTTGTATATGTGTATTTTGAAACAACTTGGTTTCTTATCATGTGCTTTAAAAGGTGAATTTCATTTACCTAATCATTTCGGGAACCCTATAGTCTAGTCTTTTACTAAAAGAGATTTTTTTTTCTATTAGCCTGTTTAGAGTTACATTTTATTTCCCATTTCTCTCTCTCTCTCTCTCTCTCTCTTTCTCTCTCTCTGTCTCTCTCTCTTCATATATATATATATATATATATATATATATATATATATATATATATTTATATATATGTGTGTATATATATATATATATATATATCTTTAAAGCCCATAACCGTGCATTCCAATAAACTAGTTGTTTAAACCCCAACATGGAGACTTGAGTTTTTCAAGGGAGAGACTGAAAGATTCAGATAAGTGTTATCAGTAAATGGGGGAGGTCCTTGAGCTCCTGTAGGCTCATACATGGAGAGAAAAGGAAAGAAAAGACAGATGAGTGAGTTCTGAGAGGCATCAGAGCTATCTAAACATTGGAGGATATTACCTTAATTGCATTTAAGTTATGTACAGAGGGATGGAATAAAAGAGAAGCACATTAAGAAAAAAGGGTTTAGAAGCCACCTTTGCAAGACTATAATAATCCTATCATCCTCCTGGCCTAGTTTTGGGATCATGAACATAGCACTTCCAAGGGCCCTGGTGTACCATTGATGTTTTTCGATATCAGTGTTAGAGATTATGCCTTTTGTTGTTCTTTTTCTGAATGGAATGTCACTTGATGAAGGTTGATGATATCTAGATCTCCCTCTTCCCCAAATACAAAAAAGACTTTGAAAGTAGGAGTGTGGGCTCAGCGTCAGTCTTCAGAGTGAAGATGATTGCTTGTGAATCCATAAGCATGTTAACTGACAGCAAGTAGCTCTTGAGCTTGAATTTTAGCTTTGAGTGTTTTTTAATGTTTATTTTTAACATTCATTTTTAAAGAATTTTGAGTTCCAGGTTTCTCTCCCTCTCTTCAGCCCCTCCCCCACCATTGGGAAGGTAAGCAATCTGATGCCTATTATACTTGTGAAATCCCAGCCTTCTTACCCAGACCATGGGCTTTTTCATTAACTTCCTCATGCCTGGAATATTCTTCCTCCCTAATTCCTTCCTTATTTTTGTTGTTTAGTCATTTCATAAATGTCCAGCTCATTATGACTCCATTTGGGTTCCCTCTTCTTTTCTTTTCTTTTTTTTTTGAGGAGGGCAGACAATTGGGGTTAAGTGATTTATCCAAGATCACATGGCTAGTAAGTGTCTGAGGCCAGATTTGAAAACAGAAAGAAGAGCCTTCCTGATTCCATGTCTGGTACTCTATCTGTTTCGCCATCTAGCTGCCCCAGAAGTTTTCCATAGCCTTCATAACAAATGAGTAGAAAGACCTGCAGTCACAATTTATTACTCTTTATGGATTACTTTTGCTGGCCCTTGTGTTATTTATGACATTTGTTTTATTTATGGTTTCTAGACACCACAGATGTCAACATATATTACACCTTGGATGGCAGCAAACCTGAATTATTAAAGAGAAAAGGATATGGCGAAAATACCACTTTTAAATATATAGGACCAATCACTCTTCCTGATGGAAAAATACAGGTTAAAGCTATGGCAGTCACAAAGTAAGTTAGCACTATATTTCTTCAAAAATTAGTATGACTGAATAAACATTGATTAAATGCTTACTGTATATAAGGCACTGTGCTAAATGCTGTGGAAAAAGATATAAGTAAATAAAACAGTTGCTGACTCTTAAGAAGTTATGTTCTAATAAGGGAAGACAATTCATGTAGGGGAGGAGTGACCGAGGAGGAATATTTTGATGAGAATGTCATAGGGTGATTGGAGTATTAGGGTAATTGATTGACATTTCCTTTGCAGGAATAGTAGTGTTGATTTGATTCCTGTTTCCAGAGCTCTGGAGCCACTGGCAAAGCCAGAAAGACTTGAATTCAAATCCTGCCTTTGTCTTATACATAATTAATTTGAGCAAGTCATTTAACCTCAGTGCTCTAGGCATCTCACTAAGATTACAAGTTGCAGAGAAGGTTCTAGTCTGCATTGGTTGAGGAAGTTCTCTACACCAGTAGTGCCAAGTCAAAAAGAAATGACCACTAAACCCCAAACCATGCATGAGCACCATGCTTGTGGGTAACATATTAACTTAGTTTTAAAATGCACTATTATCTATGTTTTTTTTGTATTTTTATTTGTTTTGCTAAATATTTCCTAGTAACATTTTAATGTAGTTTAAGCTGCGCTCAGGGTTGTTGTGGGCCATATGTGGCCTGTGGAACACATGTTTGACAGATATGCTTTACACCAGTGAAATCACAGATCCTACCCTTTTCCCTATCTCAGAGCCTAACCAAGGTCTGGGCAAGAAGAGTATTTGTAGCACATCATGGCATTATGATGGCTGAGAAGGAGCATCATAAGTCTGGGTCTGAGCTAGAAAAGCTAAATGCTCACTAATCAGTAGCCTCAGACCTCTGGATGGAACTTAAAGTCCTAATTAGATCTAGAGGTAGAGACTGGGGCACAGGATCATGAAAGCTTGAAGGTAGGTAGAAAGAAGAAGATAGCCATTATTATGTAATGGCAGGCCTGATAAATTTTTTCCCATGGAAATAGTATATTTTTATGGTTAATTTCCTTATGTTCCAAGCTTCAGGCTTCAGTTCACTACTTCTAAAATCCACCTTTTTTTACCCCAGAATTTATTTTTCTGCTTCTTGAACATGCTATATGCTACCATATTCAACATATGTCCATTGAATTAATTTAACACTAAGCATCGACTTTGTATAAAGCATGAGCATAAAAATAAAAAATCTCTGCCCTCAAGAAGCTTACATTCTGCTAGATGTTGGCTCCTTTGTGTAATATGGTTGACTCTGGCCCCACTCTCTCAAGGCCAGACCTATTACTTTTAAGCTCTTTTAGGTTTTTTCAGTAACCTGAAAAGGTCAGAGGGTCACTTTTCTCTGTCATTGGCTCAAGCCTACCATTGACTGTGTTCCCCTCACTTTTAGGGACCCAGTAACTGGCACCCCAGTTCCATTTAACCATTTGCTCTCAGATTATACAGTTGGATATTTACTTCAAAGATATATTAATGTATAAACATTTCTCCCTGGTTCCTTGGGGACATGATTCCCCCTCCATAGCACCTAAAGTAGATTAGAGTTAATTAGGCTCATAATTAGAGCAGGTAGGTGGCAGAATAGATAGAGTATTAGTCCTGGAATTAGGAAGACATGTAGAGTCGGACACGACCGAAAAAACAATCAGGCAATCTTATAATTTAGCTAAGTTTCTACATGACCTTGATCTCACCAAGATCAAATTCAAAGATGGCAGGGCCTGCTTCTGCTAGGATGAAGTCACTGGACCCCTTGCTCCTCAGGATGTTTGCTGCTAGACTGGCTGCAATACCTGACCTGGATTCATATTCTCCTGGATCCCTGTGGCTTATGCTCCTGAGCCAGCTCAGAAAAGAAACTGAAAAAAGCCAAAGATCCAAACGTGTTTTTCGGCTACATAAGGCTTCAGTGAGAGGGAAGGATGTGCCAAGGTTTTCCACTTCACCTCCTTCCTCAGACATGCAGAAAAAGCCACAAGCACGTGCTGAATCAGACTATTTTAAAGACACAGAGAGTCCTAGCTATTCAGCCAATGGAGAAAGACTGTTCTCAACCCTGTGGGAGGCCAGTACAGATTATCTGTGAATGCTCTATAACTCCAACCTCCTGCTGGTAGCTCCTTAGAATCTTCCATAAGGATAAACACCATCATAGCTGGCCTTGGCATGTGCCAAACTCCAGTTACACTTGATATTACCTATTTCATCATCATTTCTTCCCCTTCCTACTCAATAACTTTTTCTTATTTTCATATAAAGGCTCACTTTATTAAACTTAGAAACTTTCAGTATTGTGTTTTCTGAAAGAAGAATCAACTGTGTGACTGATTTAGTGATGTGGCAAAGATATATCATATCCTACAGGACAGATTTGTCATTATTTATGGAACTGTCTTCTAGGTTTCATGCACAATGCTGCATGATTACCTATCTGGATCCCTAGAGAATATAGACCCGAAAAGGGCCTTTCATACTCCTCCTGCTGTCTACCTTCGAGGTGTATTTTTGGGGAATCGTTTAATGCAATGAGGATCTTTGAAAATAGCTGATACCTGAGAATTTCAAACACAAAATATTAAATAAATTTAACACTTCAAGTAGATCACCTAGGATTTATAGATTGTTCTCCTCCCAATTGAATTATAAAGACAAATAGTTAAGTAAAACCAACTGTTAAAAAGACTACTCTCAGCAAATGTGTCCTTCTACCTCTTACGTATCTACTACAGGAGCAAGGCATTGTCTTATGATCTGTCTTCTGGTACCTGGATTGCTTATTCCAATTAATCTAATTTTGCCTTTCATCTTGTTTTTCTTTTATATCATTATAGTTAATGTGTATAATATTCTTCTGAGTCTGTCTGCTTCACTCTGTGTCACTTCTTGTGTCTTGATGCGTTTCTCTGAATACCTCAGAGAAAAATCACATTGCATGAAAATCTCAGTTTTCTTGTTCTTTTGGTGTAATAATTTGGGGACTAGGGAACAAAATGGAGACTAATTTCTTTTAATTTTTCTGTAGTGGTTACTGCCTAATTCTTCTCCTGGGATTGGAGCCAGGGTCCCAAGTAGCAGGGCATCTGACTAGGGCCTGAGAGAAAGTCATAGAAAAATCTAGAAATATTTGTTTGACACTGTATACAGTAACAGCAATATTGTGACAATGATCACTATGACAGACTTGGCTCCTCTGATCAATGTAATGATCAAAGAAGATTCCAAAAGACTTACGATGATACGTGCTCTCCACCTCCAGAGAGATCTGATGAATGGGGTTCATACTGAAGCGCACTCTTTTTATTTTCTTTATGTTTATTGCTTTTTGTTTTTTGTAACATGGTTGATATGGAAATGATTAGCATGATTTCACATGTATAATTGATATCAGATTGCTTACCTTCTCAGTAAATGGAGGAGGGACAGGAGAGAGGGAGAGAATTTGGAACTCAACATTTTAATAAAGTGAACAATAAAAAAATAATAAAAAGAAAAAATAAAAAAAGAAATTTTTTTGAACCACATCACTAAATAGCTGTAAATGCTCTTGAATTAGACTTTTAAATGTTAAAAAGGCATGATAATAGATAAATGTGACATAATTTTAATAGACTTTACTCAGTCTTTTACCAAACACTTCAAGAACTAGCCATTTGTTCTCTGGGCAGAAAATATTATTTTCTTTCTTGAGATACTGTGTTAACATCTCTATCAAAATATTTCATTTACCTTTCAATGTTTATGTAAAGAAAATTAGAGGCATCAAATTTAACCATAGCTAAAATATTGATGTTGTTATTAAAATGAATCCAATTAAGCCATATGCTCATGTATGCAATGCTTGGTCTTGGTAAAAAAAAAAAGAAAACAAATCCTTGTTGAATCATATTACATGGTAATTTTAGTCAAAAGAATGAATTTTTACAATGTAGTATGAATGATATGCATAAGCAGCCTAATATTTGGTGATAAAATAGGCTATAGGATGTTGATATTTTCACTTGATCATGAGTAAATGGGGAGGGGAGAAAACTAACATTAATTCGTAGACTATTTCCATTTGTCAAAATGTTTCAATAATTAGTTGAACTAAAAATGTTCAATGATAAATTTGTTATTATTGCTTAACTGCAAGTATCTTTTCTTCCTTTCTGTTAAAGAAAACCTTTTGTTTATTAATTTTCAGAGACTGCAGGGAAAGTGGCATTGTAACAAAGATATTTCAGGTAGACTATGAGCCAACAAGTGTGACTTCTTTTCAAGAAGACAGTGATGAAAATATTCTCAAAAACTTTAAAAATCAGGCAAGTTATAATAAAGGTAGTCTCCAAATCCTAATTTTTTTCCTTTACAACTTCATTTTAATCTGTTGATTTCTTTCTATTCCTAATGTCAGTAACATAAATCTGAACTTTATTACTATATGTCTTATACTGTAATGTTTTCCCAACTGGCATCCCTTCTACTTTTTTCCCATGCATATCTAATCCACCTTACATACCAACCCCTCGATTGATTTCCTTATGGTAGCACTTCCCAGTTCAAATACATTCCTCATCACATAAACAATAAAGTCCAAATCATTAAATCTGACATTCAAAGTCTTCCTTTCTGTGGGTCCAGACTACATTTCTAGGCTCAGCTCTCACGACTCACCTACATCCAACTTATATTCTTACCAAAATATTCTATTTAGTGAATTTTAGTTAATAATTATTCTTTATAGGAAGTCAAACTCTTAAGAACTGGTTGACCTCCTGAAAAGCCTTGTGCCTTTGCTTCAATCTAGAATCTCAAATGCCTTGCCTAACCCTCATTCTGGATAGCAGTAGACTTTCTGACACTTATCTGATTATACAATGAAAGATCCTTAAAACCAAGACAGGGCAGACAACTCTTGTCTATGATTATGTCAGTGTGGTACATATCAGATCAATATCTAGAGATCTCAATTGGGAGCAAGGGCACAAGGAGAAGCAAGAGTTCAATTATATAGTCAAGGTTAAATTCAGGCTCCTACTGGAAGACCAGGCAGAGACTAGAGTCTGAACCTTGTGACTGATATCTTATCATTTGATAGAGATGTGCCACAAACCAGGTGCACCCCAATTAGCCTGATAACCCAGACTCCAACTTTGTGATTTCTCTCTGAAATAACTAACATGTGGCCTACTTGTGGCCCATGACTCTTCTTAGTGCATCTCAAACCAGATTAAAATGTAACTGGGAAACATTTAACAAATAAAATATTTTTTAAAATATAGATAAGATTGCATTTTAAAACTATATCAAAATGTGGCCCTCAGGGATCTTCATATATGGATTAGTGACCCCTGTTTCTATTTGAGTTTGACACCACTGATTTTGGCAGTCCAGTGAAGCCTTAATGGACCCCTTCTCAGAATGTTCTTTGTTGCTTACATGCATTAGTGAAAATAAAGTTGTAATTGTTTTTCTATCCAAGTTAATGGACTTCTGAGACTTATCTATAGTCCCCTTGAGGGCTGTGCATTGCAGATTAATAACCCTTGACCTGTACTTATTGTTTTCTCCACCCCAACTACTTGTGCCATCTTGCTTTTATGCCTGACTATCTATCACGTTGGTCTTGTTGACGGGTAGTCCTGATTATTCTTGTTCTGCTCTGCCTTACTGTCTTCATGACTTGGTATAATTAATATAAACCTCTGGGTTTCATATAGTTGGTATGATGTAGTGAATTTTTAAACTGTTTTTTAAAGTTATCCTATATAAGTTGCCTTAGATAATTTCAAGTAGCAGGTTTTAACTATTATTCTTTTCCTACAGTAACTTTTAATTCTATATAGTAGAGTGTTAGGTACAATAGAGTTGTTAATATATAACCTTTTCATTCTTAGGAATTAAAAAATGAAATTTTGTCATCAGAACTTGAAGAAAGAGATAGAAATGTTGAAAATAAACCTGGTTGTGATGCTGGAATTAAATGCCAAGGTATGATAGGAAATAATTAAGACGAGGTCTAACATTTCAAAGCCACAATAATGCATTAATTTCTCATATGAACAACTATGAGAATAATGCACAGGAAAAAAGCTCAGATTTTGAGCCACACACTTAAATTCAACCAGAATTGTGCTTTTTCACAATTATTATTTTAAAGAAAGGAAATAATGGTGATGGTCCTTTATTAAAATAATTTTGTGACTATGTATAATTATTGCTGCTCATAAAACAATGATGTATTGTCATTTTAGACTTCAACAGAGAGGCTACAACTGAAAATAAAACTTTGTGAGTTTATCTTTCCCCAGAAAATCCAATGGAAACCCCATCTTGCCAAGAAGAAGCAGTTTTTACACAATCCAATTATCAACCCCAGGTAAAAGAAACATTTATGGTTCTAATTTTTAAATTTCCTATTACCTTAACTGTTTATGGTACTTCATATGTCAGATATTTTAAATAGTACAACAAATTACCATTGTAAAGTATTTTCCTGTATCCATAATTTGGATATACAGACTCTGATAATTTGCAGTTTGTTATGATTTAACAACACAGTGCAATTCAGTTAAATATTTATTAAATACCCACCCACTATGTATAATGCAAAGCTTTTTTTTATAGAGAATACAAATTAATAATGCAAAAAATGTTTTTAAAGGATTGTACAAAATGCTTAAAAAGCCCTTTTCTCTTTATTAAATACATTCTAAGCAACATATATAATTAATATGCTTTTTTAAAATGTCATCCTTAAAAAATAAATAAATAAATAAATAAATGAAAATGTCATCCTTACATGTTCTTTTAAACAAGTCCTTTATTGATATCTATCATGTAATATGTTGTCAGTTTATTTGTTATTGTCATCCTGTGACTGGGGATGACTTTGGTTTTTTCCTTTGTATTTTCCTTGCTTAGGATAGTGCCTGGTACACAATGAGTAATTAATGTTTGTTGATTTGAATTGTCTGTACTTGAAAGTAATAAATTGTACTTTGTAAAAATTAGTGTATAATCCATACCTAGTCATTCAAAAGTGCCCCCATACCAATCATTCTAAAATATTGATAATTGATGGTTCTGTGGGTCATATCATGTTCCTATCTATCTAATGACATGTAGTTATCTAATTGTAACACAGAAAGCTTATAGCATTAGTGGTATCATTGTCCTCCCAGTACTAATTATTACTGAATTTTGCTGAGAACATTTTTTATTTTCTCCCTTTTGGTCCTTCAAGGATCTGTGATTTTGGTTGGTGTGGGTATTGCCTGCATGGATATGGAACATGACTTCTTTATGACTTAGTGGAATGTCTTTGAAACTGTGTTCAAAACCTTCATACATTTCCATTTTCAGAAACTTAATCATCCCTGGATTTTTTCTTTATTCCTTTGGCCAAATGATATCTTCTTTTCTAGACATAGTGGGCATGGGTATGGGGAGGGGTGGGGTGTTTATTGTCTTTTAATTTTAACTGACTCTGTGTCAATTATATTTTTTCTCCTTCTGTGTCAAGCTGTAATATTATCTGTAAATCAGATAAAGAACTATATCATTATGCTATCATTTTTGAAGACTACTTAAGTGTAGCTTTTTTTAGCTTACTTCATTGAAATAGAATGACCATTTCCATGCTAAATATTAATTTATTTTCCTTAATAGTTATTAGATTTTTTTTTGCTCAGGCAACAACATCTCCAGTTATCTGGGGCGAATCCTGCCTTTCTAGCTTGATTGTCTAAGATATTTTTGTTGTTTTTTTTATTACTGTTATTGAACTGCAAAAGATAAGCAGTTACCCTTATTCATCAAGAACACCATCACTAAATTTTCTTTTCTGAGGAAATAAAAATTCTATTTCTGTTAAGAAAAACCTTCTTGTATTTGTGGCCAAGCCAGACGGGTGATGAAGCCCTATCATCACTTAGTGAGACACGCCTGGAGATAACAGACACATAGAGTGTATCACCACGCTTGTATTAAAATCCTTTCAGGTTGGTAGGACCTTCTAGAACTTATATTGTGGCATATCCTTATAACCAGCATGCCAAAGCAAAGCATTGGAAGAGGACATTAGTGTAGGTTTCT
>JAQQSK010015838.1:0-10637 GCA_028658325.1 Potorous gilbertii
GATCTCCTTACCATCTGTGAGCTGATTCAGTTGCCTCCCCAGCCTGCCCCACCCCCCCCAAGCCTGCTGCTGGCTTGCCAAGGGTCATAGGCCTTGGTGAATTGTATTCTACTCTCACCCCAGAGAGACAGACTTTTCTTGTTAATCTTCTAAAGTTGTCTTGAACTGGAAAATTGTTTCATACTGTCCTTTTGTTGATTCAGACAGTCAAGAATTCATTTTGAGGCACAATTTTAACACTGAGATCAAGTGAATCTCTACTTTTACTCTGCCATCTTGTCTCCACAACCTTCCCCCGCTCAAAGTGGGCCAGTTTTGAGGGGAAATTCATGAGCTTTGTTTTTGAATATATTCTATTCCAGTTGATAATGGGATACCTAAATGGAAATGTCCACTAAACATCAAATATTTTTAGGGATTGAGTGAATGGTCAGTGTTGAAGATCTTTAAGAATTATCAACACAGATGTGGTAGTTGAGGGTAAAAGACTGAGTTCATTAAGGAAACCAATGTACAGAAGGAAGAAAAGAATTGAAGACTGAACCTTTGGAAGAAACTAGAGGAAGCAGTTAGCAGGACAAAATTAAAGAAGTTAAAGGAAGAAGACAGAAAGTACTCATTGAAGTGATAGGAAGAAAATCACGAGTAGATTTTGAAGAAGTAGATGTTTAAAAGTACTCTGTATTATGCCCCAGTGGCTCAAAGGTCATTATATTTGTCAATTTAATGGTAATTGATGGTCTGAAAAAACAGTTTGGGTAGGGCCTGCTAGGGGAATGTGGGACCTATGTCCATATTTGAGGGGTTAGAGACCTGAAAAAAAATCACATTATTCTCTTCCCCTCAAAACGATAATGATGACATATAGCTCCAGACATTTAACTAAATGCTTTAAAAATTATTATCTCATGTGATCCTCACAACAACCCTGGGAGGTAGGTTCTACTATTATCCCTGTTTTACAGAAAAGGAAAACGAGGGTGACTCAATAAGTGATTTACCCAGGGTCACAAATCTAGGAAGTATCTGAGGCTGAATTTGAAAGCAGGACTTCTTTATTCTATATCTAGTGCTCTATCCAAAGTCACCAGTCACCTCAAGATCTTTATTTATGTGAAAACAAATTAAAATTAAAGTCAAGAACATCCTTGAAAGGAAAAATAAATTACAAAAGGGTGTCCAGAATGGAGATAGGATAAAGGGAGGAACAATATTTAAAGGATATAAGAAGGAAATAGGGTCTATTACATAGTGGAGAAGAGAGTTTGACTTTAAGGAAAAGAGGGTATTCATGCTCCTTTCTGGGTGACTTTGGATCGTAAGTTTTCTAGGTCTTGGTTTTCTCATTTGTAAAATGAAAGTGGGTGGACTAGATAGTACATGAAGTCTCTCCAAGCTCTAAGTCTATGATCCCATTGTCATGAAGGAAAGGAGAAGACTGGTATAGAGGCAGAGATATTACATGAAATAAAGGGTAGATATATGACCTGTGGATGAATGAACTAGAAATGAGAGATGTAGGATTAAGTCAACATCTGCTAAGAACTCAGTAACAGCCGCTCTGGGAAATGGCTACACATTTTCTAATAAAGCATTCGTAAATGAAAGCTATTACTATTACTATTGAAGACTCAGTTAAAGTTGAACAACATAAATTTAAAATAGGTTTAATCTGTGTGTTATTTTATTCTTCAGCAAAAGTCTATGCATTTATAAATTCAGGGGCAGCAGCTTTATGGGGATAACTTCTTTGAGTTTCTGCTAGTGCTGACTGTGCTAAGCTAGGGACCTAAATACCTAAATCCTTTACTCAATTTAGTTAATATTAAGCTCTTGTTATATGAAAGGAACTATGTTAGATACAACCTGCTTTCAGTGATCTCATAATCTTAATGGAACAAAAAATGCATACAAATAATTAAAATAGATGGGAAAATGATATATATATATACGTATCTATATCTATCTATCTATCTATCTATTGTCCAAGCAAAGTGCTCTGAGAAATTTGAGTAGGTAGAGGTCACTTTATGTTGGGAAAATTTGGAGGTTAAAACTTTATGGAGGATGCAGTTCCAAGATTGAACCTTGAATAAAGGGACTTGAGGCAATAGAAATGTGTGTGGGTATGGAAGTCTATCCTGGGCATGGAGGATGGCATGAAAAAAAGACACTGAAACTGGAAATGGAAAGATAAGAATAAGAAGTGGAGAGTAATCTAGTTTGGTTGGAATATACAGTACAGTACAGAGAGAAGTATGAGATAAGTTTGCACGTAGCAGGAGCTTAATGTTTAATGAACTGAATTGAAAGACTAGGTTGAAGATAGATTGTAGAGAGCCTTGAATGCCTGGATAGGGAATCTATATTTTATTTCACATGCCACTAAGGTATTAAAATCTTAAAACATATGCATTTAATTATAAACAATGACAAAACCAGATAATCATGCTTTTACAACAATTTATGCTTAACACATTTATATGTATAATATCCACAAAAGCTTCTTAGTTATGATCTTATGTTTTCTTGTTTTATTTCATTCATCTCTGTAATTAAGTATACATTTCCCCTTTAACATTAGGGTTTCGGTTGAGGTTTAATTTTCTAGTTCTGTTTTCATTCATTATTTCATATATTTTCAAATTTTTTTATATTCCTTTTATATACAATTTGTAATGACTTTATAGTACTACATTTCATTGATATACCATAGTTTGTTCATTCATTCATCAACTATTAGATATTTAGGTTGTTTCCAGTTCTTCACAATTAAAAATAATACTGATTTATGTATATATGGACATGTACTTCTTTTTTGTTTATGATGATACTTACGATAATATTATTCATGAAATGATATTTGAGTCAAATTGTATGATTTTTGTGTTTACGATTATAACTATCAGATTTCTTTTGAAAAGGATTCTACCATCAAGTTGCATTTCCACCAGGAATGGATGAATGTAGCTATTTCTCCATAACCCCATTAGAGTTTTGTCACTTAGTTATATTCTGGCCAGGTAATCATCTTAAATTTTTACATGTGGATTTTTCTGAATATCCATAAGATTGAACTTATTTTCCCCCAAATATTGTTACAGATGTATAATACATACACACATGCACACACACACACACACACACACACAAATATACCTTTGTAAATGGTCTGTTTTTATCAAAAGACCATTTTTCCAGTAGTTGACTATGTATTGACCTTTTTGCTGAAGATGTTTAAGTAGAGAAGAGACATGATAGTAGGATTTAAAGCTAGAAAGGGTGTTGGAGATCCTGTAATTCAACTGAATCATTTTAAAAAATGTGAACCTGACCCCTGCCCACAACCATTTGCTTTAAGGCCTTGATTACCATTTTCCTTAAGCCTATAGAAAGAGTCTGTCACTGTTACTTATGTATTGATTTTCACTGGGGGCAATATCTGAGTTACCCATCAGATGGTGCTCAACCTGAGTCACCTGGTGTTAGAAACACGCTTGACACACAAAAAGGTATCAAGGAAAATTTATTACAACAGAGTTCAGAGAAATTGAATGCCTTTGGCCAAAAGTGGGCTCAAACCAACCCTCCTCCCCGCCCCCCCACCTTAGGAAGGAAAAGCACTGAATACAGAAGCAAGACGAGCTATATACTGTTAGTTCAAGACACAGCCTTCCACCAGAAGACAGATTGTCCATTCTCCATTAGGTCACCATCTTTTCTACATGCCCATTACATAACCAGGAAACCCTTGGTGTGATCCCCACCCCAAACACATTTTAACATAGGACCCATGATCAGAAAATGGAGGGATAATTTTATGCAGGGTGTGTCTGCTTATATGTATGAGGTTCATTAAGCAAGCAAAGTGAAAAGCTTTCTTCAGGTTATTCTAGGTCATTTCCCCTAACTAATTTAAGCTAGTTTTAGATTTGGTCCCCTTTACCAAAAATTTTGTGACTTTCTGAAGGCCACTCTCTGTCTCCTGATTGGTTGAGTCTGCTAGCTTTTTTATCACCTGACTTACTCTCAGTGACTTCATCAATTAGTAACTTTGTGAAAACTTAACTTTTGGCTGTCTCTCACACCAGGTCAGGACTTAGAAATTACTCTTTTTCTTTCTTTCCTTTCTCTCTCCCTCATAAATGCTTCCTTTCATAAATTTTACTGGGAGCTTTCATTTCTTTTAAATATAAAAATGTATTTATTCACAACTTTTGAGAAGTTGATTCCATTCTTTCAAAAAAGTTCATAATATGGACAAAATACCAAGAAAAATTAGACAGTAACTTATGTCAAAACAAAAATATACACTTGATGTACACAAACTTTAAAAAGCAATATTACAGCAATAACATTTAAAATATTTTTAAATGACCTAGCTACAAACTTAAACTATGACAAAATAATAATCACATCTTTAATGAAATATATTTACATAGTCAGTATCTTAGTTCTGCAAGTTAAAAAAGGAGATGAATTTACAGATACCCTTGCTTATCATACAAGTGAAAATACTTGGATGGCTATGTGATTTTAAAAAATACAGCAAGAACTTACATGACTATTTGCATCTTATTTTTCTATAGTGTTAAGGATGTACATTACTATTGCTATAAGAAAAAAAAACTTACTAAGGAAACTAGACAGTAATTTAGCTACTGAAATTACACTAGATTCGCTAGTGAAACCAAGAAATGCAGTCCAATTTGGGGACATTTTGCTCTTTTAATCTTTAGTTCATATTTAACAAAGTAGGGAAAAGAAAAGCTAACATATGGGGTGTCCCAAAGACCTTGGTGGTGTTTTAAAGCCATTAAGGCATCACTAAGCCTTTTGGGAGCCCCTGCAGAATCCTAGCAGCAGTTATAGATCACAGCTCACCTAGTTTTACTTTTCAGAGTACCTTCCTTTATCATACATAAAACAAGGCAAAAGAAAACGAAATAAAATCTGTCATTTCATACAGGAAAAAATTCTTCAAAATACCCATATAGCATCTTTTTAGGATCTCCCACATTATTCATTCACAGAGAATTCAGTCCTTTGTGCAAGATTTTTATCTTAATATTATTCCAAAATCATCCAATGTAGACTTAAAAAAAACAACTTACCTAGAAATTGAAAATACAATCTACAGAAAACACTCCCTTTGCAGCAGGATGTGGAACACTTGAGCTCTATATCCTCGATTTTGTGCCTGATCATTAGCAATTAAAAAATGTACAATTCCACCTCTTTCAGGCCTCATAACAATCCTGTTAGCAATAATACCATGAACATATCACTTTGACAGAAATGAGTATTAGTGTTCTGTTAGGCTTATTGAACTCTCATTGTGCTAGTACAGAATTATTAAATTCAAACAAGTTATAAAAATAAAGTTTAAAAAACTTTCAGGAAATATTGTATTATCTGAAGCTGCTAATTACTTCTCTTTACAGCTGCGGAGAAAAACACATAAAAATGCTTGGTTATTTTCATGTTCAGATACTGAAATAAGAAGTTTTTAAAAACAATATTAGATCTATGCAAAGAAAATTAAAGTGCAAGTTATTTAAAAGGAAACAAATTAAATCTACAGATACCAAATTGGAATGCATAAATTAGAACACACAGTTTTTAATAATCATACAATCGAAGAGTTGAAAGGGACCTCAGAGGCCATCTGGTCCACATGGCACCTCAACAAGAATCTTCTTTACAACATATTCAGGAGCATGACAGAATCATGATGAAATGGCACTTAATTATGAATTTAGATAGATTCCTATTCCTTGCTATTGCACTTGTAACATTAATTTCTTTCTTCCTTACAAAAAGGCTCAGAACGTTTATACACTGTATCCGATTTTCAGCATTTGGTCATGACTGTCACACAGGCCGGATGATCTCACGCTATCCGTCTGGCAGATCTGCTTCAGACTTTTTTAACTCAGAGGCACACAGCTCTAAAACAGGCTCACAAGTCCAGGACATTCGGCTCGCCACTGTTACCACTTCGGCACTCACAGAGTCATCCTCTCACTCCAGCCCATTAGAATCATCGGAGGCGGAGGCAGGACGACTTCCAGTCTTCTTACCGCTGTATTTTAATGCTGCCCGAAGAGCATCCCCTTCAGTTCTGGATCGTTCTACCCATTCCTTCATCGCCCCACTCTAGATCGAGGGATGTGCCGTCATCGTTTCCCCTCGGTGACTTGGTTTTGGTCACGAAGTCGCTGCTACTTTCTGTGTTCGGTGTCAAAACTGTGACCTCTGATCAAAGGCAACTTCATGATTGTGACTCTATTTCTCAGGCAGGATTCCAAAAGCCTTCTGGCCCTGCACTCGGATATTCTGCGGTGCTGGAACGATGAACACTTTGGCCGCTCTGCTGCCCCAGCAGCTGCACGCTGTGCCGCGCAGAACGCGGCTGCTTCTAGTCTGGTCTTCTGGTAGGGCTCAGTCTCTGAATTTTCACATCAAACACAACCCTAACGCCTCTCTCCCAAGGCAACTATTTCTTCCTCTGTAAGTGGGCTTTCCCCTTCATCACTTTCCTCTAGATGTCAAACTCTGTAACGAAATGCTCGCCTGCTGGGCACGTCCTAAATACTCTCAGTCTCCGCCGCCGCCTCCCCGCGGGAGCCGCTCCGCTTCCCTGCGCAGGAGCCCCAAGCACTGGCTCCAGCAGCAGCTCCCCGCGTGTGCCGCTCTTCTAGCCCCAGACCTCAAGGCCGGGCCGGTTACGGGAGCCCCGGGCGGGCGCAGAACTAAGGCGCATGGTGCTCCAGCCGCCCCGGAGGAAGCTGTCCCTGAGCCGGCGCCCGCTAGGGGCCACGTGGAGAGAGAACCGCGACTAGATTCACACTCCATTCCCTACATTTCCCACTATATCCCTTTCTCTTTTCTTTCTCAGTGGAGAAACAGAGGAAAACAAAAGTAAACAGCACATCATTTGGCATTATCATCCCTGTACCCCACCCCTTCTGTAAAGGAGGAAGGGAGGTGCTTTGTCATTTCTCCTTTTTGGATTCCAGTTAGGTTTATTATTATTTTAGAGCATACACTTCCAGTTTGTTGTTGTTTCCTTTCATACTGTTGTAAGTGACAGTCCTTGTGGGTTCTTGCATTTTTCACTTTGCATTGGTCAAGCTTCTATGCATTCGTTATTTTTCCCAGCACAGTAGTATTTCATTACATTCCTGCATGACAGCCTGTTTAGTTATTTCCCAAACCATAGACAAGACAGCCCTTTTCTAAGAGGCTATAGTATCCTTGATGGTCATCCTAAAATGCTCAGTTTGCACACCCTTAGGCAACAACACCTGGGTTCCTTAGTGCTATGCTCATGAGACACTGGTGGTATTAAATCACTTCAATTTATCCCTTGCTGGCTGTCCTTGAATTTAATTGGATGAAATACTGTACAAAATTTGAAATTGTGAAAACTGCTGTTTCTTCTTAGTCTTAAACCATAGTGGATTCCTTTTCCTCATGTAACTTTTTAATGTATATGTGGATTCTAAACACTCAGCATGCTGTAATCACAGAGATGACTGTACTTGGAATATAGTGAAAAAGAAACATGTGTAGACACATTTGCTACCAGCCATCTTCCCAATTCTCTCCTAGATCTTCAAGAGTGAGGATGTATACACCTAGAACTCTTGGAAAGGAATAAAAAAGAGTACACACTGTCTTAGACTCATGGCCTCAGAAGGGAAAATAGGAAAGGGGGTGAGGGGCTTCTACTCTGGTTTAAAAACTAAATTAACTCATTAACTAAAAAGGAAATTAGCTTCCTTAAAAGTTAACTAGCTGAACTGGAGTCTCAATAACTGGAATCTCAGCAATTTTTCATTTTTACTTCTTTTGATTTCCCTCTGGTTGACATCTCTCCTTTCAGGTCTTGTCTTCTGACTGGTACTGGTTGTTATGTCTGTGTCTCTGTAGATCAGAAAGGACCCTCCCCCATTCTTGAACTCAAAAATGCAAGATCAGAAGACAGAAGACAGGGAAACAGGGTAGGACTATGACTAGATAGCATCCCTTTATCCTATCTCATGGTTTTCTCCTCCAGCGCACACTAAGGCAACATGGTTTCTATTATCCTCTCTGTCCTGGGGAATGTTGGGGCAATCTTGTGCCTGGTGGTATATCTCACAAATTAGACTCTGTCTCCCTCTGTGGAAGATCCCTTCCCGGTAACTCAACTGTGATAGAACAGAGGATGTAGAGGCATGGCCACATAAATGAGTGCATTAGGAAGATAACTTGACAATGTGGAAGATGGATTGGCAAGGGGATGGAATGGAGACAGGAAGATCAGCTAAAATGGCATCAGGTGAGGTGAGAGCCTACATCAGAATGGCTGCAGTCAAGAGGAAAGGAGTCAAGGAGTCAAGAGCAAAGAACAAAAATGAGAGACCTTAAAGAGGCAGAATTACCAGGATTAAGCAACTCATTGGATGCATGGTGTGTATTAGTTGTCAACAGAATTTTGAATGCAATCTCTAACCTGGGAATGGCTGGAGCCGGCTAGAGGCAGGTGTGTCAGGACACAAAGTAGCAGTCTAATTTATTTCATAGTGAGGAAAATTACTTGCAAGCAAGGGCTTAACACTTTGGGGGTACAGGCAATGTTTATATATACATAAGTGAGCTGGACTGTGCCATAATCATTCTTAGGTCTTGAATAGCAGTTTCCCACGAGAGGCTCCTGGGTCCGGAACAGTCTCCAAGCTGATTGTCTCATAGCAGGGTACAGTACCTGATTTGGTTCGCTTAGAGATTGTGAACAAGTCAAGCAAAGTGATGGATGGCTCTCAGGTCCCCGGGAAACAGTGGACAGTGAACAACTGAAGCAATGCACTTTGCCAGAGGGTGGGATCATTCAGAGCACAAAGGACTGTTCTAAGGTCAAGCTCAGGGTACAACCTGCTTGCTGGACCTTAGCTTTGGGAAATAGGGTGCCTCCAAAGTTTTGACATAGGGAAAAAAAGTCAGATGACTAGAACCTGGGTGATAGGGAGGATATTATAAGCAGAGAAGTCAAGGAGGGGGCAAATTTTAGAGGAAGATGATGAGTTATTTTGAGCAACTGGGTTTGAGATGCCAGTATCACATATAAGTAGAATTATCTAGAAAAAGTTGGAAATTACAGAATTTGAAGCCAATTCATATCTTATCCAAAATTTCTTCTACAACATACCTGACAAGTTGTCTACTAGTTTTGCTTAAAAACCTAAAGTGAGAGGGTATCTACTACCTAATTCCACTTTTAGATGACTTTGTTATGAAATGTTTTCTTCTTTCATTAATGTTGTATTTGTCTTGTTGCAACTTCCATTCATTGTTTCTAGCTCTGCCCTTTAGGGTCAACCAAGGCAGTTCAAATCTCCATTCCATATGACAATTCTTCAAATACTTGCAGACAGTTATTAAATCTTCTTTTCCCCAGGCTAAATATCTCTAAGTTCCTACAGCTGATTCTCATGTAGCCAGGCTTTTCTAAGACCTTTAGGAAATGGTCATAAAGAAAAAAAAGGAAGAAGCGCAGAGAACATGCAGCACACCCCAGGAAACGCAGAGCACAGCCTGAGGTGGCAGGGACAGGACCCTGAACAGACTTCAGGGAGACACCAGCAGCAACCAGTTCTCAGACTGCTCAACCCACAAACAGCTTCAAAGGTCAGTGGGAGGGCCCCTTCACCCAGGAGAGGGGAGCTTGGTCTGAACCCCCAGCAAAGGTGGAGGAAAAACTGGGAAGAGAAATGAGAGAGATGCAAGAAAATCATGAAAAGCCAGTCAACAGCTTGCTAAAGCAGACCCAAAAAAGTGCTGAAGAAAATAACACCTTTAAAAATAGGCTAACTCAACTGGTGAAAGAGGTCCGAAAAACCAATTAGGAGAAGAATGATTAAGAAGCAGAATGAGCCAAATGGAAAAGGAGGTTCAAAAGTTCACTGAAGAAAACAGTTCTTTAAAACCAAAAAATAGAAGATAATATAAAATATCTCACTGGAAAAATAACTGACCTGCAAAACAGATCCAAGAGAGACATTTTAAAAATTATGGCACTACCTGAAAGTCATGATCAAAAAAAGAGCCTAGACATCATCTTTCACAAAATTATCAAGGAAAACTGCCCTGATATTTTAGAATCAGAGGGCAAAGTAAATATTGAAAGAATCCACAGATCACCTCCTGAAAGAGATCCAAAAAGAGAAACTTCTAGGAATAATGTAGCCAAATTCTGGTGTTCCCAGGTCAAGGAGAAAATATTGCAAACAGCTAGAGAGAAACAATTTGAGGATTGTGGAAATAAAATCAGGATAACATAGGATCTGGCAGCTTCTACATTAAGGGATCAAAGGTCTTAGAATATGATATTCCAGAGGTCAAAGGAGCAAGGATTAAAATCAAGAATCACCTACCCAGCAAAACTGAGTATAATACTTCAGGGGAAAAAAAAATGGTCATTCAATGATATAGAGGACTTTCAAGCATTCTTGATGAAAAGACCAGACCTGAAAAGAAAATCTGACTTTCAAACACAAGAATCAAGAGAAGCATGAAAAGGTAAACAGGAACGAAAAATCATAAAGGACTTTCTACAGTTGAACTGTTTACATTCCTACATGGAAAGCCAA
>JAQQSK010015839.1:0-10637 GCA_028658325.1 Potorous gilbertii
TCAAAATTTTGTAAAAATTAATACATATTGTTTTATATGTGATTGGGGAAAAATAAAATACCATTTAAAGAAACCAAAAACAAGAACTAAAAGAAGCAAGATTAAATCAATTTATATTATTTCCCTTAGCAAGAACGAACGTTTTGTGTTATATGCAAGATGTCAATCAATTTAAATTAGTTATAAAATAACTTTATATTAGTCTCTATAGCCTACTAATTCCACAATGATACATCAGAATTGCCTGATACATCTGCATTTATTTTTCTTTGCTATTAATATTATGATTTGTGTTGATAATATTTCTAATATGGAAACAATCTTGTACTCCGTTTGTAAATCTTACTGACTCATATTGAACCATCTTTTCATTAGTTTTTTTTCCTATTTTCTTAACTTTTCTATGAATATATTTTTGTTATAAAACTATATTCTTTTAAATAAGATACTAGCAAAAAGAACGCAGCAACTTATGGTGAGAATAATACATTATGATCAGGTAGGATTTATACCAGGAATGACGGGTTGGTTCAATATTAGAAAAACTATTATCATTAGCGATCATATCAACAATAACATTAACAGAAACCACATGATTATCTCAACAGAAGCAGAAAAAGCTTTTGACAAAATACAGCACCCATTCCTATTGAAAACTTTTGAGTGTAGAAATAAATGGAGCATTCCATAAAGTAATAATCAGTATCTATCTAAAATGATTAGCAAGCACTATATGCATGGACATAAGCTAGATGCATTTCTGATAAGATCAGGGGTGCAACAAGGATGTCCATTATCACCGCTGTTATTTCAATATGGTATTAGAAAGTTAGCTATAGCAATAAAAGAAAAAGAAATTGAAGGAATTAGAATAGCCAAAGGAGAAACTAAGATATCATTCTTTGGAGATGATATCATGATATAGTTAGAGGATCACAGCGATTCAAGCAAAAAACTACTTGAAATAATCAACAATAAACTTTGGCAAAGTTGCAGGTTACAAAATAAACTCACACAAATCATCTGCACTTCTATATATTACTAACAAAGCTCAATAGCAAGAGATAGAAAGAGAAATTCCATTTAAAGCTATGGTAGACACTACACAATATCTGGGAGTCTACCTGCCAAAACAAATCCAGGGACTATATGAACACAATTACAAAACACCTTTCACACAAATAAAGTCAGATCTAAGTAAGTGGAAAAACGTCAGTTGTTCATGGGTAGCCTGAGTGAATATAATACAAATGACCATTCTACCTAAATGAATTTACTTATTCAGTGCCATACCAATGAAATAAACAGATAATTATGATCGAGAGCTGGAAAAAATAACATCAAAATCCATCTGGAAAAACAAAAAGTCCAGAATATCAAGGAAATTAATGAAAGCAAATACTAGGAACAGTGACCTATCCCTTCCAGATGTCAAATTGCATTATAAAGGAGGAATTATCAAAACCAGTTGGTACTGGCTAAGAAACAGAAGGATAGACCAGTGGAATAAATTGGGTACTCAAGACACAGGAGCCAATAAATATAGCAATCTACTGTTTGATAAACCCAAGGACCACAGCTTCTGGGATAAGAATTCACTATTTGATAATAATTGCCGGGAAAACTGGATAACACTGTGATTGAAACTGGAAATAAACCAATTCCTGACACCATACACAATAATAAAGTTCACATGGGTACATGATCGATGTATAAGATTGATACTATAAGCAAATTAGTGAAGCAAGGAGCAGTATGTTTATCAGATTTATGACGAATGGAGAAATTTTTGACTAAAGAGGTACAAAACATTATGAATTTCACAATGAATACTTTTGATTACATTAGATTGAAAAGTGTTTGCACAAATAAATCCAATGCAACTAAGGTTAGGAGGGAAGGAGAAAACTGGGAAAAAAATTTGCATCTAGTGTCTGTGGTAAAAGTCTCATTTCTAAAATACATAGAGAACTAAATCAAATGTAGAAGAATACAAGTCATTCCCTAGTTGATAAATGGTCAAACGATGTGAGCAGGAATTTTCCAGAAGAAATTAATCCTATCTATAGTCACGTGAAAAAATGCTCTAAATCACTATTGATTACAGAGATGCAAATCAAAACAACTCTGAGGTACCACATCACACCTATCAGATTGGCTAACATGACAAAACTGGAAGATTATAAAGTTGGAGAAGATGTGGGAGAGTTGGAACAATAATTCATTGCTCGTGGAGCTATAAGCTGATCCAGACCCTCTGGAGAGCAATTTGGAACTATGCCCAAAGGGCTACAAAAATTTGCGTCACCTTTGACCCAGTAATATCCCTTCTAGGACTGTATCTGAAAGAAATCATAAAATGGGAAAGGGTCCCACATATACAAAAATATTTATAGCAGTTCTCTTTGTCGTGGCCAAAAACTTGAAATCAAGGGGATGTCTATGAATTGGGAAATGGCTGAACAAGTTGTGGAATATGAATGTTATGGAATACTACTGTGCTATGAGAAATAATGAATAGGAAGACTTCAGAGAAGTCTGGAAAGAAAGATTTATATGAACTGATGCTGAGTGAAAGGAGCAGGACCAGCAGAGCTTTGTACCCAGCAACAACCACACTGTGTGAGCAATTTTTCTAGTAGACTTAGCCCTTCATAGCAATGCAAGGACCTAAAAAATCCTCAAAGGACTCTTGAGACAAAATGCCTTCCATATCCAGAGAAAAAAACATGGAACTGGATGAATGAAACAGACCGTTTTCTTTTGTGCTGTACTTTGTTTTGTTTTATGGTTTCTCTCATTCATTTTAATTCTTTGATTCATAGAAGTATATTTAATAGGAATGCATGTGCAGAACCTATTTTGAAAGTGTATTTAATATTAATGTATGTGTAGAACTTATATTAGATTGCAAGCCCTCTCGGGGAGGGAGTGGAGAGGAAGAGAATAACAAGGGGGAGGAAGGGGAAGAAATCTAAGATATATCGAAGTGATTATAGAACACTGAAAACAAATAAAACAATCATTAAAATAAACTATATCTGTATCGCAGAAGTACTTTAGTAGAATATATTCTTTCCCTATTTTTAAAACAGTTTATATGTTTCCCCCTGCCTTTCCCACTTTGGGGGTTTATCAGTAAACTTTTCAATAACCTTTCCCAACATTTGTTCCTTAAAATTCTACTGCTTGTTCTAGTTATCAAAATATTTCATGTACATTTTAGACATCCATTTTATTTCATTCATCAATTTTTAGCATAAACATGGGCAAAGTATTTTCCTTTAATTTCTTTTTCATTCTGCATTTGTTGTAATTTCTTCGTTTTACTTGTGGAAATTTGACTTTCTGCTATTATTTTAAAATATAAATGTAATAAATTTCGTTTTATTTCTCAATAGCTTCTAGTTATAGTGATCAACTTAGTAAATTCTTTTCAGTATTAAAATGCCTTCTTTGATCTTCACATTTGTATTTTAGTGTTTAGTTATACTTTTAATTAGTCACTTTTCTAGGATTGTTTTCCATATCCCTAATTATCTGATCTATTTTTGATGATAGAATTTACAGATATAAAATTTCCTGAAAATTGTGCTTTAGAACACAATCAATACCTGAAAATGGCAGAAAATTTAAGGTGTATTTTATTTTTAAAAAGTTTACCTAGAAAACAGGTCAAGGATACACAATTCAAGAGTCCTCACACTACCTGATATCATTAAATTTGTGAGTAGATCTTGGTCTGAGTATCTCTTTTGGTGCTCCCATATTCCTCTTCAGCATCTTTATTTCATGGCTTGCCACTAGTTTGAGGGAAAAAAAAAAAACTAGTTTCTTGCTCTGCTGTTCTTCTTTCATCCTTGATAGATTACTTTTGAGATAAGTGACTGTTCTACTTATTCTGAGATTTTGAAAGGATTCTCTACCCATAACATCTTTCCTCAATAAAAACTAATTAAATGACTAGTAGAATGAGATCAGTTTATTCTATTTTGCTGAATTACATATCAGCAAAGGAATGTAAAAGGATCCTAACTCGTTAATAATGCAAATAATATAAGACAGATGCCATGATATCAACTCTACCATTCTTTATAACAGCACAATGTATCTCTTAAAAAAAATGCTGAGTAACCCTAGGCAATTCCATATTTTGAGTTTCAGTTCCCTAGGTTGTGTCAAAAATACTTCTAATCATAAAATCTATATTAGAATACTGACTTATCTTATTGCTACCTGAATTCTTGGAGAAGTCACTTAAGTTCTCTAGGTCTCAGTCTCTTCATCTATGAAACGAGTAGATGATTCTGAAGACTACCAATTCTAAATATATGATCCAATAATACTATTGACAGGATGAAAATATTTGTATTCTTTACCTCAAAGTATTTTTGAGAGATAAGTATTTTGTAAACCTTGAAGCTCTATATAATTCTGAGTAGTAATTTTTAGCCCTAATCTCTGTGAAGATATCTAAGTTAAGTACTCTTATTTGCACAGTGACATTTTAATGAGCAATGTTTATACTACACTGAAGGTGATAATCACAATCATGGTAGATTTTCTCAGTGCACAGTAATAAACATCTTGAAATAATTTCAGCTACTATAGTGTTATACTCCTCAAGTCTGATCATATCTTGCATACATCTTTTGTCAAATATTTGAAGTAAATATGAAATCTGGAAACATAGATAAACAAATTACTCCCCCTTTATCCTTTCCATTCCATCCCCCTACTTCACATCTCACTTATTTTTTTTATAAAACGTTCATATTTAGTTATTTTTTCCATTCCTATTAGACTATCTTTGACTCTTTCTTGAAGTTTTCTTTGCAAAAATATTGGACTGATTTGACATTTCCTTCTGCAGTTCATTTTATAGAGGAGGAAATTAAGTTAGATAACTTAGCCAGGGTCATAGGACAAATGAGTTTCAGAGGCCACATTTGAACTCAGAAAGATGAGTCTTCTTGACTACAAGTCTGCCACTCTATCAACTCCACCTCCTAGCTGCACTACAGACAGATTGCAGGAAAGGAAAAAATAAAAAAAAAGCTCAAAAGTTAATGCACACTGAGGTTTACAAGTTACTTTCCTTCTAAAACAGTATGAAGCGGATGATTTTGGCCCAGGGTGTAGAGGTTAAGAACAATTTGCCTGGCCGATAAGATAGTTGTCTCAAGTTTAGATTGCCCTAGACAACTATAAAAATCATTTAGTTTTTCATTAACAGAGAAAAATTTTCCCTTGAAAATATTCCTATTTGTAACTAGAAAGAATAAGCCCTTTGTGTCTAAAAGCAACCATTTTAGGAGATTGTTAAGACACTAAAGGATATAGTAATTTATTATTAAGGGAGCCAATTTTTAGGAAACCTTTGGCTGAAAAGTCAAAAACATTGAAAATATTTGCTCTGTTAAAAAACAGGCTATTTGGGGGACAGGGTTGAAACAAACAACTTTGCAAAATTCAGTGAGTTTATGTATAACAGGAAATTCAAAAAATTCAGAGGAACAATTTTTTTTTTAGCACCTGAATTGTATAAGTTCCTGTACTAGGGGAGAGGCATAGAAAGATTAAAAAAAATAACACCTGTGGAGTCCTTACATTCTACCAGGGTACATATTAAGTGCACAATAAGTATAATACAAAGACATTTGAAGAGTGGAAGAAACGTTCTCTCAGGGAAGGTATCACAGAAAGCATAGCCTCACTTAAGAGCTTTGACCCCAAAAAACAGGTTCTGAAACATGGAGATGATACAAAGGGCATTCAAAATAAGGTTTGTGGTTTAGAGAATTCATGAAATCAGGATATAAAAAATCAGTCTTCAGGGGAACAAGTGATATTCCAGTTTGGCAGAAAAGTAGGCTTCATAAGGCATAGTATCATGAAATAATGCTGGGAAGGTAGTCAGGGGCCAAACTGGGGAATAAAAGTCCTCAAATCTCAAACTTGGTCTCTTCTATTTTATACTATTTCCAATAAAAGTCTGCTCAGGGTTGATTGGGAAAGTATAACATGGTCATACATTGGCCTACAGAAAATCATCTTGTTAAAGCTGTATCAAGAACAGATTGGAAGAGGGAAGAGACTAGAATCACAGGAACCAATGAGGATGCTATTAGAGTAGCCCAGGTTAACAATGATCTGAGCCTAAATTAGAGTGTTATGGAAGTGAAGTTAAGGAAATTATTTCTCAGATATTGTGGGATTGAATCACTAGGACTAGACAACTAATTAATTACACAGTACAAGGGAGAGGGAAAAGTTAATGATGCCTTCAGTGTCAGATATCCAAGAGAATGGTAGCAGTGGAAAAATAAATACAGAAATTTGGAGAATGGGAAATGTCTACACTGGAAGATAAAAACATTCAGTTAGGATGTTGGATAAATTCTATTAAGATTAATTTTTTACTAATAAATGTAAAGGCATTCGTATAAATTCTTTAAATAAGCACAAATACAAGATGGATGCTTTGTAGAGAAAGATAATTTGCATGGAAAATATCTGGAGAATTGAGAGATTATGATTAATTTGAATGATAGGATCAGTTGTACTAGTCAAATACGAAGTGTTCCTGGATGGATTAAGAAAGACATAATACCCAGAACAAGAGAGTTGGTAATGCAGATCTATAATTTATATTGATAAGATATAGCATCCTAATGATAAGCATCACATTTTGACACTGACAAACTGATGAATATCCGTGATTTTTAATTAACTTAAAATCATATCATACATAAGAATCAGTTGAAAGAATGGGAACTACTTAGATTGAAGTATATTTTACTATAGATATGATATGACACGATACACACACATATAAATATATACCTCAAAGTCATTCTTGTGGAATAAGAATTACCAAAGGGCAAAAACAAGAGCAATAAATAGAATTATTTTGTCAGTAATTCAATCAAGAAGGATTTTAAACACTTACCTTATATGAGATATGGGTAGCTAGGTGGTTCAATGAATAGAGTGCCAGTCCTGGAGTCAGGAGGACCTGCGCTCAATTTAGCCTTAGACACTTACTAGCTCTGTGACCCTGGACAAGTTGCTTATCCTGGTTTGCCTCAGTTCATTATGTATAAAATGATCCAGAGAAGGAAATGCCAAACCACTCCAGTATCTTTATGAAGAAAACCCTAAATGAGGCCACAGAGGGTCAGACAGGCCCTAATGTGACTCAACAACAACAACAATAGCAAATGTATGAGGTGCTATCTTAAGTACTGGGAACACAAACATAAATAGAATAAAGATAATTTCTGTCTTCAGAGAGATTATATTCTAACAAAGGCAGAAAGCACATACAAAAGAAGATGAGAAAGCTAGTACAATGGGACTGAAGAGGACTTGCAGAAGCATAATAGATGAAGAGTGAGGCAGACACATGAGGACGAAGGTAGGGAATGAGGAATGAGAGGCAGATTCTAGTTTCATATGCAGTCAAACTTGCAAACGAAGTGAGCACAGTGAGTAACTTTAGGAAACAAATTTGTCATCTATGTTGTGAAGAATATTCCTGTTCGGATTCAGTTATCAGTTATGATAGATAGGCGCTGTAATTTGCTCTAGCTCCAAGATATTGTGATTAATTAATCAATAGGAATTTATTAAATGTTCACTAAGTCCTAGGCACTGTGGTTTCTTTTCTAGTAGAAATGTTAAACATAAATATAACTTTTTCATGTAGTTGAGAAAGTATGAGGAGAAATATAAGAGAACTGGTATAATTTGCTTAGTTAGGAAATTACTTTCATTTTTCTTTACTTTGTCATTTGTGAGAGAAGTGAAAAATATTGAAACTTGCAAATTTTTTAATTGTAAGCTATATAACCCTCTAGGTTAGAGCATCAGTAATGCTCTCATTGAAATTATCTCATTGAATTTTTATTACCATGGCCTTTTAAAAAAGAAATTCAAAAGATACCCTGGAAATATATATATTTGGAAATATACACGTTCTCACATACATACAACATATATGTGTTATGTATACACATATGTACACATATATGTGTGAACATGTGCGTATATGTATATATGAATTGTACATATTTTTCTTTGTATTTATTCTCTGTTGAATTCCCTTAAGTTTACTTAAAATTTCTCAGATTTTAATGTTTTTTATTTTCATTTTTCCTGGCCATAACCAATAATGTTCATGGCTTTTTTTTTGATGACATGCTAAAATCTATTTCTGTGGCAATCTAGTATTTCCATAATGAATGCTAGAACGTTATCAGCCAAGGATCAATTGGTGAGGTACAATGTTATGTCTCTGAATAACAGGTTAGCTATGAGGCAGTTCCCATGACTACCTTGAAGATGAGACTCCAAAAGGGACCCAGATATTGCCTTCTCTATGTTAAAAGTTGTCTCAGAGTACGCACTTTATGCATTGGCTAAATCTCCTAGCTCTACCTTTGCTCAAACAAATAAAATTAGAATTTTGAGATAAAGGAAATGCTAAGTGATTGTGTGTAACACTGTTCTGAATGACAAAAAATAAACTTGTGCTCATGAATATTTGAAACGAATAAATTAAATACATACAAATAAGTTGTGTGCATGTGCATATGTATATGCATATATACATATAAACATATACAAATATGCACATATATAATCTACATGCATGCAAACATACATATATATATGTGTGTATATATTTACACATACATACATATATATGTGTGTGTATATACATATATATACATATGTATATATATATATATATATATATATATATATATATATATATATATACATATGTATATATATATACACACCCTGGATAGCAACTCAGACTGGGAAAAGACAAAGTAGGTCTATGATTTTCATTATAAAGATTTCTGAATGATAAAGAGTAAAGTTATTGGGGAAAGCAGAATCAAGTAGATAATAGCTTCTTCTTGATAAAAGAAATAACTGTACCAGGTGGTGGCACTGGAGATTTTATATGTTGTCTCTAAAGAAATAGAAAGTTGAAAACATGAGTTTTCTCCTCTCATGTTGCCCCATTAGCCTCAAGGCTCCACACTTCAAACTGTCTTTCACACAGCTGTCAAAGTGAATCTAATCAGTTTGAACCACATCAGTTCCATAAACTCCAATAATTCTGCATGATTTTTAAGATTAGACATATACTCCATTGTTTAGCTTTTTAAATCCTAAACAATTTACTCTCAACATTTATGTCTTTCAAAAAGAAAAAAATAAATTGTAATAAAAATGCCTTAAATGATGATTGATTAGGGAAATGCGGATTAAAACAACCTTGAAATATCTTATACCTACAAGTGGGTTAAAATGATAGAAGGGGAAAGTCACAGATGTTTAAGGGGAGATGAAAAAAATGGAAGAGTATTTCATTGTGGGCTGAATTTTAAAATGATCCACCTATTTTGAAAAGTAACCTGGAGTTCTGCTCAAAATATTGTCAAAATGCCTACCCCCTTAGGCAAAGAAATATCACTACTTGGTATATTTCCAAAGATGATTACGGGAAAAAGAAAAGAACCTATATGTTCTAAAATGTTTACAATTCTCTTTGTGGTGAAAAAGAACTGGAAATTGCAAGGATGCCCATCAGCTGGGGAATGACGGGACAAGTTGTGTTATATGATTGTGATGAAATACTATTATTCGATAAGAAATGATAAGCTCAATGATTTTAGAAAAAGATGAGGACCAAAATGAGCAGAACCAGTAGAAGATTATACACAATAAGAACAACTTCCTTTTAAAAATGACAAATTAAATATAAAGGACATATGAAGAAAGATGCTATCTGCATCCAAAAAAAGATTGATAAAAAGAAGTATATACAGAACAATTTTGCATGTACATATATATATATATATATATGAATGAGTGTAAATATATTTGTGTTTAATGACAGTCATGTCTATAATGTGGGAAAGGGAAGAAAAAGAAATTTACATGATAATTTTATTGTGTATTTGTAAGGAATAGCAAATTGTGTGTGATACATTTGCAATTTCACGTACAATCATCTTTTTCATTGTACTGTTATGGAAATGTTCAGTTTTTTCTTTAAATTAAAAATGAAATTAAAAAAAGATTTATTTATTATCTCTATCTTCCACTTCCCCTCCTCTTTGTGGGGAAAGTGTGTGTGGGGGGGAAGCAAACTCTTCTCACAAATTTTCACAGTCAAGAACAAAAACAATATGTTGATCATATCTAAAGATATGTCTCTTTTATCCTGAGCCAAAAAACTTTCTATTAGAAGGTAAACAGTATACCTCATATCTGATTCTTTGGAATCATGGTTTGACATAGCACTGATCAGAGTTCTCTAGTTCATCAAAATTGTCTTTATAATTCTATTTTGGTATATACATATTTTCTTCTGTTTTACACATTTCTCTCTTCAATAATTCATGAAATCTTATTCCCTTAAAGCATCACTACTTTCATTATTTCTTAGGACAATGCTATCCTATTGCCCAGTTCATATTTTATAAATCGAAATTTCATGGAGACAGATTTGAAATAATTTTAGTCATTCTTTTTTTTTTTTAAATACATTTATTTAACTTTTTACATTCATTTTCACAAGATTTTGGGTTCCAAAATTTTCTCCCCATTTG
>JAQQSK010015840.1:0-10637 GCA_028658325.1 Potorous gilbertii
AGGGTGGAGAGGACTCTCAGAAGTCAAGTAACTGGATGGGAAAATGCCCAGAAAAGGGAAAAAAACTAAGACCATAGAAGGTTATTTTCTTGATCAGATGATTGTGCCATTCGTCTCTGATGAAGAAGAAAACTGCTTACCATCAGGTAAAGACACAGAAGTCAAGGCCTCTGTATCCCAAACATCTGAAATAGGTATCCCAAAAAGTTATAAAATTGTGTCTGCCCTTTAAATAGCCTTAAAACCTAAAGAGATCAAAGAAAAAGAAAAATATTCTACATACAGAAATGTTTATGGTGACTCTTTTTGTAGTGTCAAAGAACTAGAAAATGGGGTGGGGAGTGTCCATCAATTGAGGAATGGCTGAACAGATTATGGTACACGGATGTGATGGAATCCTATTGTTTTGTAAAGGATGAAGGGGATCGTTTCAGAGAAATCTGGGAAGACTTGTATGAATTGATGAAGAGGGAAGTGAGCAGAATCAGAACAACTTATCATAGGACATTAACACTGTAAAAAAGGAATAACTTTGAAAGACTTAAGGTCTCTGATTAATGAAATGACCAACCATAATGCCAGAGGATTTATGATGAAGAAAGGTAGCCATCTCCTGCCACTATGTGCCAGGCACTAATAAGAGCTTTTTTACAAATACTATCTCATTTGATCCTCACAATGACTCTGGGGGGTAGGTGCTGTTTTTATCCTATATTACAGATGGGGAAACTGAGGCACAAATAAGAATTAAATAACATGCCTGGAGTCACATAGTAAGTGTCTAAGACTGGATTTGAACTCAGATCTTCCTAACTCCGGACCGGATATTCTATTCATCACTCTACCAGCTATGTCATAGATGGTATCAGAGAGATGACAGATTAAATACGCAGATTGAGATACATATTTTTGGACATGACTAATGCAGGAATTTGTTTTGCTTAATTACACTTATTTGTTGCATGGTTTGATTATTCTTTTCCTTTTTTCAAGTGGAAGGGAGAGAAAAATAAATGCTCATTGATTGAGAATGATGAAATTTAGTTAAAATACACTAAGAAATATTAGAGGCATTCTTTTGGAAAAAGGAAAAGCCTGGTGAGCAGAGTGGCTTTTTCAAATAATCTGCATTGAGTGGATGATGCTTGTATTTCCACAGTGACCACTGGAGACCATTTTTGTTCAAAGTGCCGGCTGATCTCTCTCCTAGGAGGGAAAATTAAAGAACTCAAGGAAAACCTCTCTACGCTATAGTTCATCAGGGAGAAAGAGGTGTTCCTTTTCAAAAATGGAGAAAAAAATGTGTTCACTGTGCAAAGAAAAAAGAAAAAGAGAGGGAGATCCTGCCAGGAGATTATAAGATCCTAGATGTGTGTTGGGAGGGAGCTCAAAGGCCCTCAATTTACAGAGGAGGAAACTGAGGCCCAGGGAGGAGAAGGGACTTATCCAAGGGCACACAGAAGATCCTTTGTCTAGAGCTGGAAGGGAGCTCAGAGGTAAGCTAGTCTAACCCCTCGTTTTCAAGATAAGAAAAATACATCAATTAATTAACAAGCATTTAATCAGAACTTGTCATTTGGCTCACACTGTGCTTGGCACTAGAAATGCAAATAGGAAGAATGAAACAATCTTAACTCTCAAAGAGTTTACATTCCAATGGTGAAGACAAGAATTACATATATAAATATAGTTGGGATGCATATGAACCAAATAAGGGCAAAGGATTTAAATACAAGGTAGTTAGGGAGGGAGTGAAGACACTAGCAATAGGGGAATCAGGAAAGGCTTCACATAGAAGATGATGCTTGAGTTGCTCCTGAAGGAAAATCTGGACTCCATGAAGTAGAAGTGAGGAAGGAGTGCATTCCAGTCATGGGCAAAGATTGCCATTTGTAAGGAGCAGAGAAGTCAGTTTGGCTGAATCACAGGATGTGGAAGGAGCAATACCCAATGAGATTGGAAAGATAGTTTGGGACAGAGTTGTGAAGGGTTTTAAAAGCTAGACAGAGGGATTTATATTGATAGCCTATAGGCAGTTGGGAGCCACTGCAGTCGTTTGAGTAGGGGAGTAAAATGGTCATGTCGTCATGTAAGGAAATGATTCTGGCAGCAGTGTACAAAATGGCCTTGAATGGTGAGACATTTGGAGCTAGCACACCAAATAGGTGAGAGGGTGTTGTTATTTGTTCTTCATTCTGGAAGAGGACTATGATATCAGGAAGGTGATGCCATGGCATGTAAGTGAATTAGATTTAAGTGAGGGAGGATTGTGCAAGGTCACCAACCTCACTTTCTCCATCTCGGTCCAGTAGTCAGATATTGATCAGGATGACTGAAGATGACCCCACAGGTGCGCAGTGAGGAAGACTTGAACTCAGGTGAGAGCTGTCTAAGTGGAAGGGAGTCAGATCCCAGAGACTTGTGGAGGTAGAAATGTTAAGATTTGGCAACTGATTGGATATGTGGGGTGAAGGGGAGTAAGGAGTTGAAGATAGTGTCAAGGTTAGTAACTTCGGAGACTGGAAGCATGCCTTTGACAAAAGCAGGGAATTTTGGAAGAGGGATGGGCTTGAGGAGATCATTATAAGTTCAGTTTTGGATTTACTGAGTTTGGGGTGTCTAGTTTCAAATGACCAGTAGTGGTGATTGGTGATGCAGGACTGAAGCTCAGGGAAGAGACTCAGGCTGGAGATAGAGATCAGGGTCATCAGCATAGCTCTACTAGAGAGCATAGGTAAGAACCCTGGACAGCACCCAAGTGCTGACCAATTAGGGAATGGTCACATGGGGAGGAAGAGAACCAGTAGATAGTAGTTTCATGAAAGGCCATACAGGAAAGAGTGAAGAATGGTCAGCAGTGCCAAATGCATTAGATAGGGCAAAAGGATGAGGATTAAGAAAATACCATTTGATTCGTTACGAGATTTTTTTGAAAGAACAACCATGGACCCAAAGAAGAAATAGATAGATAAATAAATAGATAGACAAATAGATCAGATAAATAGAAAGGTAGAAAGACAGAAAGATAGAAATAAATGAAGGTAGATGATAGAGAGATCATTTATTAAATGCTTAGAACGTTCCAGGCATTGTATTATGTGCTGGAACAAGCAATGAGAAAGACCATCCCTACCCTCAAGGAGTTTAGTATGACAACCTAACACATAAAAGAGAGTTGAAGAACAGAGAATGTAAGTAAAGGTGGGGAGAGAAGTGAGCACGGAGGGCTTGACCATTACTTTAAATAATAGTTTGGGACAGAAGCTCTGGGGTGAAAGTAGGAGACCATAGGGACAGAGGCACCTCCAGGGTGAGAAGACTGCTATGTCAGAGCTGGGAAATATATGAAGAGACATGAGAAGACGTCTTAGTCCTTTCCATCCCTTTGCAGGAGTGGGAGGTACATGGGTGGGGAACATTGCATATATTTGCAGATTTTTTGTGTATTGATCAGTTTTGCTGATATTTCCCCTCTTTCTCTTTTTCTATTATGAAAATTCTTTACTATATGGCATGACTCTCTGGGATGTGGAAGGGAAGGGATACCGGGGGAAATTTAGGTGATATAAAAACAAAGTTCAGCTATACAAGTTAATTTTATTTTATCTTTTAACTAATCATTTTTAGTTTTCAACACTCCTTTCCACAACATTTTGAGTTCCAAATTTACTCCCAATCTCTCCCCTCCTCCCACCACAAGAGATCATGCATTTCAATTACTCCCTTTCCCAATCTGCCCTCCTTTCTATAATGTCCCTCCCTTATCTCATCCCCTTCCCTTCTATTTTATTGTACGGCAAGATATATTTCTATATTTCTACACCCCGTTGCCTGTAGGTCTTATTACCCCTTTACATGTAAAAACAATTTTTAACATCCATTTTTAAAACTTTGAGATCTAACTTCTTTCGCTTCCTCCCTCTCCACCCACCCCCACTGAGAAGACAAGGTTATACATGTGTAGTCATGCAAAATGCTTCCATAACAATCATGTTGTGAAAGACTAACTATATTTCCCTCCATCGTATCCTGCCCCCCATTTATTCTATTCTCTCCTTTGACCCTGTCCCTCCTCAAAAGTATTTACTTCTAATTACACCCTCCTTCCATTTGCCTTCCCTTCAATCACCCTCCCAACTCCCCTCATCTCCTTCTCCCCTACTTTTCTGTAGTGTAAGATAGATTTTCATACCAAATTGAGTGTGCATGTTATTCCCTCCTTAAGTCAAATCCAATGAGAGAAAGGTTCACTCTTTCCCCCTCACCTTCCCCTGCTCCTCCATTGAAAAAGCTTTTCTTGCTTCTTTTAGGTGAGAGATTATTTACCCTATTCTATTTCTCCCTTTCTCCTTCTCCCAATATATTCCTCTCTCACCCCTTAATTTTTATTTTTTTTAGATATCATCCCTTCATATTCAGCTCACTCTGTGCCTTCTGTCTATATGTATACAATCCCTCCAGCTACCCTAATACTGAGAAAAGTCTCAAGAGTTACAAATATTATCTTTCCATGTAGGAATGTAAATAGTTCAATTTTAGTAAGTCCCTTATGATTTCTCTTTTCTGCTTGCCTTTTCATGCTTCTCTTGATTCTTCTGTTTGAAAGTCATATTTTCTATTCAGCTTTGATCTTTTAATCAAGAATGCCTGAAAGTCCTCTATTTCATTGAATGACCATTTTCCTCCCAGAATTACTATGCACAAGTTTTGGTGGGTATGTGATTCTTGGGTTTAATTCTAGCTTTTCAGATTTCTGGAATATCATTCTAAGCCCTTCAATCCCTTAATGTAGCAGCTTCTAGATCTTGTGGTATCCTGATTGTGTTTCCACAATACTGGGATTGTTTCTTTCTGGCTGCCTGCAATATTTTCTCCTTGACCTGTGAGCTCTGGAATTTGGCTACAATATTCCTAGGAGTTTTCCTTTTGGGATCTCTTTTAGGTGGTGAATGGTGGATTCTTTCAATATCTATTTTACCCTCTGATTCTTGAATATTAGGGCAATTTTCCTTGATGATTTCATGAAAAATGATGTCCAGGCTCTTTTTTTGATCATGGTTTTCAGGTAGTCCTATAATTTTTAAGTTGTCTCTCCTGGATCTATTTTCCAGGTCAGCTATTTTTCCAATGAGATATTGCACACTGTCTGCTATTTTTTCGTTCCTTTGGTTTTGTTTTATGATTTGTTGATTTTTCATAATCATTAGATTCTATCTGCTCCATTCTAATCTTTAAGGAGTTATTTTCTTCAGTGAGCTTTGGGACTTCCTTTTCCATCTGGCCAATTCTGCTTTGTAAGGCATTCTTCTCCTCATTGGTTTTTTGGATCTCTTTTGCCATTTGGGTTAGTCTATTTTTAAGGTGTTATTTTCTTCAGCATTTTTAGCAAGTAGTTGACTTGTTTTTCATGACTTTCTGGTACTCTCTCATTTTTCTTCCTAATTTTTGCTTTACTTCTCTTACTTGATTTTCAAAATCCTTTTTGAGATCTTCTATGGTCTGAGACCCATTCATATTTTTCTTGGAGGCTTTCAATGTAGGAGTTTTGACTTCATTTTCTTTTGTTTACATGCTTTGTTCTTCCTTATCACCAAAGTAAGATTCTATAGTCTGATTCTTTTTCTGGTTTTTGTTCATTTCCTCAGCCATTTACTTGACTTTTGAGATCTTTGTCAAGGTATTTCTCTGCTTCCAGTAGGGGTATGGGGTGTACTGTCAGCCACTTGATCCCCCCCAGAATCAATAGGCCTAGAACTTCAGAAACAGCTGCTACTTCTTCCCCTGCTGCTGAGGCTGCTGTAGGATCTCCTGCCCCCTCCACTGCCCTGGGGCTGGGGATCTACTACTCTACTCTCTCACACAGGTCCAACAGGTTTTTTCTACTGACTTTCCAATTGTCCTCGGTGTTTTGGGGTCATGAACTCTAGAAACCACCACAGGTGCCAGAGAGTCCCCCCAGGACTACTCAGGTCCAGTCTGTGCCAACGTGGCCCACATTGGACTGCACTCTACTCCCAGTGCAGTGCAATAGACACTTCCCAGCTACCTTCCAGGCTATCTTGGGATTTGCTTCACTTTGTCATTCTGTGTGTTCTGCAGCTTCAGAATTTGCTTAGAGTCATTTTCATAGGTATTTGGCTGGGTTTGTGGGGAGAGATCTAGCAAGTCTCTGCTTCTACTCTGCCCTCCTACAAATTCATTTTAGAAAGAGATTGCTGGGTAACTTTAGGGACAGCAGTTTCAGTTGAGAGGTCAGACAGCAGATCTCAAGGGGTTTGATGAAGAAGCAGAGAAATAGGAAGGATAGCCAGAGGGGATTTTAGAGTCTAATGAAATTTTTTTTTTTAAAGAATGGGGGAGACTGGTATGTTTGAAGGCAGTAGACAAGGAACCAGTAGACAGGGAGATGAAGATTCAGAATGGAGGTGGGGGATGCTTTAACTGAGGCTCAGAGAGGTGACATCACTTGGCCAAGGTCACTAGGGAGTAAGTGAAGAAGAGGATTCAAATCCACATCCTTTGATTCCAGACAGAGGGCCCTCTGTATTGTACCATGATGTCTTGAATGATGACAAAATTACCACATGGAGAAGGGGAAATTGACTCCCTCTCACAAGGGGGCTGCTGCGGTCTGGTCTCAGAAGTGTTTCCAGAAGGAGCAGTTGTACCACTGTTCCATTTCTCAGCCAACCTTCCTTGAGCTCCTGTCTTTAAATCTCAGAGACTAGACCTGATTTCTTGTTTGGTCTCTGTAACTGGTACTTGAAGAGATACGTTGGAACTGTTTGGAACTGATTTTATTTGGCCTCTGCCTCTTGCTTGTAAGACTTCCCCCTCTTTCGGTAGCTTGTCATGTCCAGCTTTCTCTCCTTGCCTCCAGCTTGAGCTTGTGTACTAGTAGGTACCCTTTGTTCAGCACCCTGGCTGAGGAGGACTCAGGCTTTCAACCTTCATTACTTCTCTTGCTATCAGCCTTTGAAGCAGTTTTTCCACAGGCAGTATGAATTCCGAACATTTTCTTCTGTCTTAGAGAGGTTGAGAAATTGGACTCAACATTACTTTGCATTCTCCACCAAGTTGTCTCTAGTTTTTTTTTAAACTTCCCTGTTATTTTTTAAAACTATTTTATTTTTCCCAATTTCATGTAAAGCAATTTTAACATTTGTTTTTTTTTAAATATTGACTTCCAAATTTTCTCCTTTCCTTCGTTCCCTACCCTCTTCCTTAGGACAACAAGCAATTTGTTATAGATTATACAATGTACAATCATGTAACACACATTTCCATATTAGTCATGTTGGGAAAGAAAACACAGACAAAATAAAGCCCAGAAAACTAAAGAGTGTTTTCAAAAGTATTCTTTGATTTGCATTCAGACTCCACCAGTTCTTTCTTTGGAGGTGGACAGCATTTTCCTTTGGAAAATTGTCCTTTGGAATTGTATTGGATCATTGTATTGCTGAGAATAGCTAAATATATATAAACACTTACGTGGAACATCAGCTCTTGGGAGCCAGTTTAAGGTGACTCGAGTCAACCCCTAGTTGTATCTTATCCCCCATCTCCCCAATAATAGCCATTCACAAGGATTGTCTCTAACATAACTGTCTGTACCATCCCCTTCACGTATGATCTCCAATATTCTCCATTCTGCCCACTATCACAGCTGTCTTTGCAGGCTTCCCACTTCGCACCTCCACTGTGGGGCTGGACCCTCTGGACTCCCATCTTGCCCCTCATATCAGCAGCTGGGCAGACAAAATTGCATCTCTAATTTTGTTACATTCTCTTTCCTCACAAACTAATCCCTACTTCTGTCCAGCACTAGCATCCTTCTAATGGCCCAGGCTCTCAACCTTGGTGTCAACCAGGACTCTTCACTCAAACTCATCCCATATCTCCAATCTCTTGCCAGCTCTCACAACATTTCTCCTACATGTGTTCCCATCTCTCCTGTCACAAAACTGAATCACTTTATACCTGGATTATTGCATTTGACTTCTGGTTGGTCTCCATGCCTCATTTTCTCTCCTGTTTTCTCTGAGTCATCTTTCGTTCACTTGCCAAAGTGAGCTTCCTAAAGTGCAGGTCTGATCCTGTCAACCCCTTTCTCAATAAACTCCAGTGGCTCTCTATTGCCTCCAGGAGCCAATAGGAAATGCTCTGTTTGACATTTATAGCCTCTCCCAACCTGGCCTCTGCCTATCTTTCTGTCTCCTTGCATTTTGCTTCCCCAGTCATACCATCCTATTTGCTGTTGCCCACATATCACATTCCATCTTGTGTCTCTGAACCTCTGCCCTGATTGACCACCATGCTTGGGATGCTTTTCCTCCTTATTTATGCCTTTTAGGATCCCTATTTTCCCTTAAACCTCAAGTGGAGGATCACATCTGAGAGACCTGTTTCTAGACCCCCACAGTTTCCACCACCTTCCTTCACAATAAAATTGTTATATACTTGATTCATGTTTTACATGCAGCACCTATCTCTTAATGTCAAGTCCTTGTGTTTACTTCATAAATGTGTTATATCTCCTTCAGTAGTATCCCTTGATGGAGGGACCCTCCCCCTCCCGTCCTGCTTCAGAGTAGATGCAGGTATATTCTGACTGCTTCTTGTTAACTCTGATGGCTTTCTTTAATTGACTGCTAAGACAGAACTAAGCTTCAGGACATTAGGCAGGCAAGTAGAGACCATTCCCTCTCTCACCCTTCTCTCTAATGACCCTATGGAGATCAGGAAGTCATCCATACACTTTGAGGCTAGAAAGAAGGAGAGTCATGAGGAAAGTAGCCCTTCTCCCAGAAGCTGTGGGCATCTGACTTCCTAGGCTGCCTCCAATTTGTGTCTTCTCCCCTTCTGAGATCTGGAAAGGCTGATGATGTCTTCTCCTCAGGTGCTCAAGGATCAGAGTATATGCTCTTGGAAGAGCAAAAGAGCTAGATCAGCCAGGCAAGTGGAGGGGGAAAGAGTTGTCCTTAGGAAGAGAGAATCCATGGGGGTTGGAAAGAACTCACTTGGTACTGATTGGGAAACACTTAATGGAAGTGAAATATACAGGAATAGCATTATTGTCAATGCCCCAAGGAGGCTTGAATACTAGCCTCTTAAGTTACTGGAATCAGGCTATGAATCTTTACCACCTCACATTTCCTTTCCTGGATGGGAATAAAATTGCCTGTTATATGCTCGATTCATGTTTTACATGCAGCACCTTTCTCTTAACTTCAAGTCCTGGGGGTGAGAACCTTAGAGACTAGAGAAAAAAAGCAGAATTATTATTCTTGGGGAGTTGGAGGTGGGGATGGGATTGGAGCATTGAGAGCATCATTTCTGTTTTGGAGAGACAGGCAATCTCAGAACAATGAACCTAGGGGAAATTAGATGCACACATAAAGGATTGGGATGGGAGAAGGTGGCCAACCTCTGTGGCCTCAGGCTAGTGGTGCCTGACTAGCTGCTGAGTTAGACTTATAGGCCCTCTTGTTGTCTCTCCTGAAAGAATATAAGTTTCTTGAGGGCAAGGCCTATCTGACTTCTTTCCTTGTATCCCTAGTGCATGGCACATAGTAGGTACTTAATCAGTGTTTGTTGGTTGATCATAGGAATTGTTGAAACATATACATGAACATAATATAGGTAGAACTTTGAAAAGAGCTGAGATTAAAACACATGGATAAATGATATAGACTCCACTCTCTTCCCTGTTTAGCAAATAGGGACATTCAAATAGGGACATCAAGGTATTTTAAACTCACCATGTCCAAAACTGAACTCAGTATCCTCTCCTGCTCCCACCCCCAAAGATATTCCTCTCTTTCTAACTTCTTCATTCCTATCCTACCTCCTCTGCTACTGTAGAGGGCATCCCATCCTCCAAATCCCTTAGTGTCCAACCTAGGTATTATTCTAGACCAGGAAAGGTGAACCTGTCTGCCTCAGTTTCCTCATCTGTAAAATGAGTTGGAGAAGGAAACAACAAATCACTCCAGTATCTTTGCCAAGAAAACCCCAAATGGGGTCACAAAGAGTAGCACATGACTGACCAATAACAACTCTTGGTGATAGCACCTCAATAGAATTATGTGAGGGGAAGAGAAGGATGGTTTTTCTCTATGTTGATTTCATGATGCAGCCACCACTGTTCTGCACATGCAGTGTGGGTGGAACATGATGCTGGGTTCCTAGGCTCTGATCCTTTTCTGGGCCTCATAGCTGGCTCTTCTCTTTAACATGATGGAGTCCTTCCTCAAAGTTGCTTCCAGCTCTTTTTCTGTCATCCATTGTAGACTTTGCTCCCAGCTGGATGTGTTGTCTTCTGCTGGTCCAGTTGTGGCACTGACTCTGTAACTGATGGTGGGGGAGAAGAGAGAAAGTTTCCTTCCCCCCCACTCCCCTTTGTTATTTGGCCTATAGTGGGGTGAAAAGGTCTGCCTCCATGCAGCACTCCTGAGCTTGGACTCCACAACTGCAGAATGGCTTAATTAAAAAAAATATATATTGGCCCAAAGGGCCTGACTCCATCAATCACAACATGCTTTCTGCACTGCCTCTTAACAGCCAAAGCCCTATAATCCTCTCAAATTGATTAAAGCTCACTTACACTTTATTGTGGGATTGTAGGCAAACCTCCT
>JAQQSK010015841.1:0-10637 GCA_028658325.1 Potorous gilbertii
CCCTTAAGGAAGTAGAGTCATTAAGAATTCATTAAATACTTACTACTATAAGCACAAAGGATACAAAGAAAGGGAAAAAAAGGGCGCTTTCCTCAAGAAGCTTACAGTCTAATGGAGAGTTAGAAAAGAACCACACAAGAAGGTAAATAAAAGTATGACATTCTTTGTTTTTTTCTCTTTTATGTATTTCTCGTCATTCATTTATTCATCATTAGGAGAAAGTGTCCTATAGAGTAACTGAGCACTCTATTTGAAATGGGGAGAACTCAGTGTATGTGTAGTAATTACTGGAATTACTGGTCCATTTCCAAAACCAGACCTACAAATACTGATATACATTCATGTTCTTTCCTCTAATGGAATGTAAGCAGGTTGAGTGTAGACATAGCTATATTCTTGTCATCTAATCTCAACAAATGGGTAAAGTCTCACAAAATAAATGATTACTTATATTATCAATTGATCACAAAGGGGATTCAGGGAGAAATTTCTTTATTCTGATTGAGGAAAGAGTACAATGAAGAACATTACACTTGATTTGGGCTTAGCTATATGTAGGATTTCAACATGTGGAACCATTTCAGCGAGGAACAATCCAGATGAGAGTAAAAGTGTGAATAAAGACATGGGCATGGAAAGCATAGGCAGTGTGCAAATAAAAAAAAATCAGTAGTCCAGGTTGGGTAGAACATTATTTTAACAATAATAACTATGTCCATGGTTACTTAACATCTGCTAATTGAATTTTTTAAAAACTCTCCACTAGTAAATATGTCAAGTATGACACAAATTGCCATAGGTCTCCACAGTTCAAATTTCTCTAATTGGTAAGCAACAATAGTTAAACTACAAGCTTATAAATCATATGATTTAAAGTTAAACTTTTTCTAGTACCTTCCCCCTTCACAGGATGACATTTGTTTCCTTTGATGTTGTTCTATAGCCTGTTTTTATACAATAAGACAAGCTTTTTTTTTTCTCAAAGGTCAAGCAACATAAACATCCCATTAAAAAGACAAAGGGAAAAATATACTAAGCCAAATCCTCTCCTCCACAATAGTTGATGGGCATGACAGATAGACATCATACCAATGCCTCTATGGCAGACTATCTCATATCAGGGGCCTTGTTTCTTTCCTTGGCATTTACAGAGATAAACACAGTGCCTGGCACATGGAGGAATGGAAGTTCCTTGTTAAATATCTCCTATTTATAGTTGGATCTCATCTGTGAAGAACAATCCCAATAGTGGATGTCATTTTGTGGCATGTCTGATTCCCAAATGAGGAATTACAAAGCTTTCTGATTTCCTTAAAAAAGGAGGCAATTGTTGCTGTATCAGAAAACTTGATATCACAGCCATGTTGTTGCTGTCACACACATGAACTAATCATAGAATTTCAGAGCTGGAAGGGACCTCAAGTATCCACCTAGTCCAATCCATTCTTGAAAAAATGAGCTCCCTTTACTTTATATCAGACAAGATGTATTTGTTTAATGATTTTCCATGAGAGAGAATTCACTACCTATCAAGTCAGCCAGGTAGTGGCTAGAAATTGAGATATAGCAGACCATCATCATTTGAATGTCTATGGACAGTCATTTTTAATTTTTAAAAAGAAGCTGAATTAGATATGAATGAAGAATTAGATTAGACATATACAGGCCCTTTTGAGGGGGATAGGGTTAGAGATCAGTTACCAGGTTATAAAAGAAGATTAAGGAAGTTGAATAAAAGCTAGATGAAGCAAAGGAAGAATTTGCATTAGGTAGACCTCTTGATCAGATATCAGACACAAAAGGATGGATTGCTTACCTCCAGAAAAGTACACATTGAGTGGACATAGGATATTGATCACTCAAGTCATTTTCTACCCAGTTTTTAGTGTTATAGTATCTGCTTCTGAAGTTGCTACAATAAAGGTGAGAGATTATGAAAAGGGAGATTTTGAACAAATGCTTAAGGGACTGTACAGGATATTTCCTTGCAACCCTATGGCAAGCTTTTGGCTTCCTGTTCTGTTGATATGACTATTAAACTACGAGATTTCCAGGCTTTTTGTGCATCAGAACCATGTATGGCCATGATTACAATGTCTCTTCAGTAGCCATCATGCCTAAAGGAAATTATTATATAGTATTTGCTTCCAGGGACAAAACTATAAAAATGTGGGAAGTGCAAACTAACTCCTGTGTGAACATTTTCATAGGATACAGAGATCGGGTGTGCATTATGCAGTCAAATCAGTATGGCACTTTAATTGGCACCTGTTCTAGTGATCAGTGATCAGTAAGGGTAGTAGCCAGATTATAATGCAAAGTTGAGCTCTGAGAACATGAGGATGTCTTTGAGAGCATTCATAGGGCCCAGAAAACTCCTGTATCTCTGAAGCTATTGGATGTGAGACTAAAGCGAAAAATAAAAAAACAAAACAAAAAACAAACAAACAAACAAAAAAACAAAGGTTGCAAAGCAGGGACACAAACTATTAAGTTGTGGGATATTATCACTGGCATATGCTTTATGACCTTGTGAACCGTTATTATTGATTAGGTGGAATTTTCTTTCATTTTGAGACAAAGTTAATTTTCAGTTGTGCATGATACGAACCTATGTGGATGGGAATATAAGAACAAGCAATGTATGAAGACATTCAGTGCACGTGAACACTCTTTCTTCCTTGGATTTCTACAAAAAGACATCATATATGGTTATTGGAAGTGTAGCTCAAACAGTAAATGTGTAGGAGTGCAGTTGATTGATTCACATGTGACGACTCTCCCTCTCTTCTGTATGCACTCAGACACCTTCATTGAGTTCTGTTTAAATAAATATTGTCATTTCATGTAAATTATTCTGGGTGTAGATTGAGCTTATTAAAAGTTTTATATAAAGTAAAAAAATATACTAAGCCAAGACTCTAATAAATAAAAGATGAAACACTTGTTTTGTCTGAAGTCCAATAAAAATCTTACAAAGTATTAGGCTGTATTCTGTTGGTATTATCGCCAACACAGAGAATATCTTTCAATATCCATAGCAATCAAAACATATCATTTGCACCTATTCAATCATTCTGAGAGTACTTAGCACATTCATAATCATTCTACGAGAATCAAAATTTAATCTTATTATGGAAAAAAGTATTTCTTTGATAACAATGCTCTACATCAAGATTAAAATGACATAAAACAGACCTTTGCTCAGCAATTTTGTAGGATCTATTTCTTAGTAATGTTTTATCCCATAAAGAAGTTTTAAAGGTATAATGAAAATTCCCTTGGTGATCTCACATCCCTAAATTTAATTCAGCAAAGCACTTACATGTGAAAATTAACCACAGTCCACTCCTTTGCTTTTGAACCACAAGAGGAAGTAATGTAGTTTAGATATAATAAAGCAAGTGTTGTAATGATAGATACTCAAACTCTTTCAAGATCTCTCACTATGTTTATTACCCATGGCGATCAGGGGCTGATCTAAAGAGCCACCAATATCCAGCAGACTGTAATGGTAGTGAGTAGTGAGTTATTTTGAAATGGATCAATTAAGATATTCTTGGTCCTGTCTACTCCACACTAATATTTCCTAACCTTGTCAAACACATTATTTCAATTATTGTCTTCTGTTAGTGTCCCCCCAAACCCTCCATCCAATTTGTAAAATGTTTGAGAGCAGGGACTGTTTCCTTTGTGTCTGTATTATCAGCACCTAGCGTAGTGTGTTACACTGAGTTGACATTCAAGGATGTTAATTGAATTGAATATAATGAAATAGAACTATTTCTCTGATGAGCTACAGTTTCAAATCATCACTGTCTCCTCAACATCAGCACTTAGATGTCCTATTAGCCAACTCAAACTCCCATATACTTGAAACTAAATTAATCATCTTCCACTCTTCCCACTTGTTACTCTTCCAAACTTTTTTTTTCTTTTTGCGATGATGGTGCCACCATCCGCCATGTCTCATGTGACAGAAATCTTAGTGTCTATATTCTTTATTTGCCTTTTCTCCTCACCTCAAATCAGTTGCTATGTCTTGGTGATTATAGTGTCATGCTGTCTAGGTGAGGCTGGGTGAGGTGATGGGGAGGCTACCTCATCTAGAATTAGAGGATCTAGGTTTAAATCTTCCCTGGTTACTTACTACAGTTTGACTTCTTATAAGGGAATTGCTTTCTTTTGACTTTAATTTCCTTGACAAAAAGTAAACTGTGAGTAGGGTGGACAGAAAGATCTCTTCTACCTCAAGACCCTATGACATCTTTTCCCTGCATCTTCAATACGGTTCTCATCTCTTTCTGCCTGAATCTGTATAAAATCTCCTGGTGTTTCCATTCTCCTATTCATTTTTAATACAGCTGCTGAAATAGTATTTCTAATCCACATATCTATGTTACTCAGAAACTTTCATTGTCTTCCTATTACCTTACAGAAAATTAGCCTGATATATATGGTTCCTTGCTATCTGGTCTGAACCTACCATGCTAGCCTTATGTTGCTCCATTTGTCTTCCTGAGCTACAGATTCTGGTCAAAATTGTAATCCCATATTAAATCGTGTTCTGTATACTCACATCTCCATGTTTTTTTTAAGATTGTCCTCTATGACTGAAACATTTGCTGAAATTCTTCTCTTTGTTCAATGTCTGAATTTAATTTCACCTCCTTTGTGAAACCTTCTCTCATCCCAACTTTATCTGAAAATGATCTACTCTTTCTCCAATTTTCCAAAAGTCCTTTGTCTCTTTACTATCTACTTTAAATCATATTTATTTTTCTGTATGTACCTTATTCCTTCTATTAGACTTATAAGCACCTTCAAGACAAACACTGACATATTTTTCATATCTCTCACAGGGCCTGGCAGAGTACTTTCTATTTAGTAGGCAATTAACAAATATTTGTTGGATTAGTTCACTAAATTCTGGATATTTTTTGACATGGATTAGGATAGAAATAGATGATCATAATTTCATTTCTCTTCTTTGCTTTATTCCTGTACTGGCAGTCTCTCAATATTTCCATCTGATATCCTTTCCTCTTTCTTTTCCTCTGTCTCTTTAAAACTCTTGGACCTTTAAGTATTTCACACTTTCCCTTTCCCATATTATCCTTATACCCTTCCTTCTCCAGCCTGCCTAGTCTATCAATTACTTACAATTTTAAGTATGTCAAGGTGACAAATGACATGCAATTTCCATTTGCTTTATTTCATTAATTTGCTTATTTTTCCCATTTTGAAATTATAAACTAAACAGATGTCATCTAAAATGAACATTTCCAAATAAAACCAAGAGGCATAGATAGATAGATAGATAATAGATAGATGCATATATGTATGTATGAATAGCTTTTTTTTATTTTTAAATATATAATAAAATTGACATGTATATTTGAAACTGGCTTTTATATAATCCTTTCTGGCTTTCTTTATTTTCTCTTCTGAGCAATTCATGAATATGTTTCAATAACATTTTTTTCTTTCTTTCCTTACTTTCTTTTCCCTTCTTTCCTCCTTTCCTTTCTCTTTCCATCTTTTCTTTTATCCTCCTTTTCTTTCTTCCTTCCTCCCTCTTCTCTTCCTCCTCTCCTCTCTCTATACTCATTGTACATTCAGGTATGTGCCTGTAAATGTTTAACAACCATCTCTCTGAAATTCTACAGCACACCTTTAAGTTTAATTTGTATTCCTAGTATTTTCTCATAAACTTCCTAACTCTACATAATAAACAAGCCTTGATTTGTAATATTTTCAATTTCCAAGGTGTAATTGCTCACACTGAATATTTAACAGTTAGGTCTCCAGAGCTGGTATGAATTGATTCTCACATATCCTTAGCATATAATCCTTTCCCTTTTATTTTCTTATCTCTTAGGAATATAGCCATAATGTCGATGTAACTGAGTTAAAGGATACACACAACATAGTTCTAAATTACCTACCAGGATGACTTTACCAACCCACAGCTCCTTTAGTCTTCCTGTTTCCCTACAGATCCTCCAACAATTGCCATTTTCTTTGTCATTTCTGACAATGTGATGGGTATGAATTGTTTTAATTTGCATTTCCCTAATTACTAATTAGACATTCATTTTCAAACTCTCAATAAAATTCAAACTGCAGAAACAGAGGAACCATGGAGATTATGTGATACTTCTGATGTATATGTGCTGTGTGACCCTGGGCAAGTCTCCTAACCTCTCATGCCCTAGGAAATACTCTAAGATTACAAGTTGCAGAAATTTTGTTCCATTGCAAATGTCTCAGGGTACTCCATACAACTGTGAAGTTTGGATTCAGTCAAAGGGCCACACTGGATGACTTAGAGGGTTCCATGTGGTGTCAAGGCTGCAGGTTCCCCACTTCTGTCTAGGTCATCTCATTATCCCTAATAAAGTTGAAAGTACAAAAGAATCTATTAAAAAAAGATGAAACAATATAATACTTATTTCTGTGCAATTTGTGAATGCAAAAACATTATGTGTACTTCTAACTATATCTTATCATTTCAAAACTTCACCTTCAGAAACTACAAAATATTCTCTCCTCAGAAATCCAGGAAATAGAAATGTTATGGAGTTGACCAAAGTAAGTTGATTACAAAAAAGAAAGAAAATAAAGAAATCTATATATATTGATTCTCTGAATTACTTAACTGATATGATTTCCTTTTATATATTCTGGAGTTACTATCTACAAAACACAGAGAGAATACAGCTACCATATAGTATCAAATCATACCTTCAAAAGTCAAGACACTATTTTCTAATACTTAGCAAGATTAAATGAGGAAAGAAATAAGATATTTTTGTTTGGTTACTGAACAGTATTTCCTAATCCTACCCTTGATAAGAATTTATCTATTTGGCAAATGATTCCATGAAGAGGATTTGGAAAGATAAATTAAGCAAACAGATCTCAGAAGTGCAAAATAAAACAGAGTTCAAATTAATAATATTCAAGAAAATGTTGTAAACAATAGAGAGGAACAACTGAAAACTCCTATTTGATGAAGTCAAGCTCAATTACTTCAATAACAATTTGAATATTTTCATTTTTAAATGCTTCTTAATAGGATAATTTTCTTAATGCAAAACTCATCCTATTATTTCTAAGCATTGGTGATGTTTTCATTTGGGAAGTGTTTTGTATATCATGTGTGTGTGTATTTGTGTTATTGAAACAGATTTTCTATATTGATTATATTATTATGGGGGAAAATCATATGGGAGAAGATCAAAGGTAATGGGAGAGAATAAAAACCTATCGCTGTCACCACTATCACCTGACATGGGACATGCTTCCTGTAACTGACTAGAATCTCTTTGATAGAAAAGACAATCATAGATTATGGGATAAGATGAGAAGGGTAAAAATTCGAAGATTTCTTAAGCAACATTTGGTTTATTATTTGTGTCAAAACATTACACTTAGCATCATGATTTTAGGCTTTCAATACAAAGTTGAACATGTGACCAACACGTAACAAATAATGGATCATCTCCCGAGTCCAGTCCACCCTCCATACTGATGTCAAAATGATTTCTCTAAAGCATAAATCTGAGTTGGTCACTACCCTATTAAATAAATTCCACTGGCTCCCCAGGATGAAATATACTTCACTGTTTGGGTTTTTAAGTCCTACACAACTTGAACTCAACTTAGGTTTGCAGTGTCATTTACATTGCTTCCATTTATTCTTTCTTCAATCTAGCCAAACTGACCTCTGTACTCACGCAAGTCTACATACAGCTTCCATTTGAGTGCCCTTGAACTGACGGCAGCCTTGACTTCAAGGCTTTCGCTCCTCCCCTCTACCCCTCTCTTGCCTCAAGAAGCACTTCAAGTGACATCTTCTACCTAAAGCCCTTCCTGATCCCAGGTATTACTGCTTTTCCTTTCCAAGTACCTTATATTTAGCAATCATGCATATATTTAAATATTTAAAAGTAGAGCTTGCTTCATTCTTTTTATTTCTTTCTGTAGTACTTAAAGCACTGCCTAACACATGGTAGGTACTTAGTGAATGTTTATTGATTGATTGAAATAAAGTTTAAGACAAATAAAGGAAAGGAAGCTGAAATATGTTTTTATGTATTCTGAAATACAGTTTTCCTCCATATCATAAGCATGAAACTTGTGAAAAATTAGTTTAATTATCTTATGAGAACATCAGAAAGTAACATATTCTGCTAAGTTGAAAACAAAATCCACAAACACCTATTTCATTTATATCCCTTTAAAGGGAAATTGATTTAATAATACATCATTTCTCAAAGCACACACACACACACACATGCATCTTATTTATAAAAACTGATTTTAATGGTGATCATAATGGATTTTTTTTGCATTTTCTTTGTTTCTGGAAAGTATGTTGACTGTTTCTAAGTTATATATTTCCTTGCTTAAATTGAACAAGATACTAATTTCTGTATATAAATTTATTTTTTTTTTCTATGCTCCAACCTTCCTGGGAAGTCAGTGAGCTCAAGTCACTATAGCATATGAAATTGCTCTATTGAGAAGATTCCATTAAAATACAGGGTCATGTTCATGTTATTCATTCCTCTACAAGTCTAAGGAGTGAGAATAAAGAATACCAGGATAAAATACACTTTAGACATAAGAACGATTGAAAATTATAAAGCCACTTGTTAGAGAATTTAAATCATAATATAAAAAGGAAGTCTTGAGTTAAGAAAAAATGCAAAGTAGTTCTACTATAAGAGATTCAGTCAAAGATGAAAATAAAGATGGAGCAAATATTTTATTCATCACTTGCTAACTAAAAGGGAAAAAGTTATAGCAATGTCTTATGCATATACTTTAAGAAATAAAATATTAATGAATAAAAGTAATTTCCATAGTAACAAATAAAAATGAGTTTGCAGGAGCAAATCTGCTAAAAAACTTATGAGCCATCTAAGGCTAAAGTGAAATTAGAACTTTCTAGAAATTTCCCTGAGGGCCAGACTTCATTATGACTTCTGGGTAATATGTTATTGGCAACCTCCAAATCTACTACCATCTTTGGTCATATGAAGGACAAACTAGAATTGGCACCAAATTGCCTCTTCCATTGATCAATCAGTATTTTGATTTTTTTTCCTGTCATCACAATGCATACTTGTCAATGTAAGACATACATAGCAGTGGGTTTATGTAGGATGGTGATAGGGTTGAATGGTTGTTAATGGTAGAGGAAGTGACGATTAAAATATCACCTTCAAAAGCAAACTAGTTGTGACATCTGGTTCAAGACAATCCCAGCCCTCCTTCAAGTTGAGTGAAAATGTTTAAAATTAGTTTCACACTGGTGCATTTTAGATGAAAGCAACAATAACTAAGAAACATATTTTTGCCTGACTTTTGTTCCAGCATTCAAAGTTTGACATTTTTTTGAAATTATAAAACATGTTTAATATTCTACCAACTTGTAGCCTAGACATATAATATCACTTGTTGTTTCATAAGAATATTCTTCTCTTGATTTTTACTATCTAGAAACAAGTCATTTAAAGAAGAGTAAATGAATGAGGTGATGTTGTACATATAAACAGTCTAAGTCAACAAACCTTTGAGACTCTCATGTTCTTTTGGAAATAAACTCAAAATAGTAGAGTCCACTTTTTGAAGTGAACCCTGTGACAGAATTATTGCACTAAATAGATGTATTTTCTCTATTAAGACATGACAATATCTGTTCATGTGGCTAGATAGTGTGAGACAAAAGTAGTTTTCCTCCAAATATGTGGTGCAATCTACTTGGAAAACCATTTGGCAAATGAAAGGTTTAATGCCATTATAGCTTGATGTTAACAATCCCATTTACTCGCTAAGATACTGAAGTGTCATCTTTAACTGTTATCACTGTTACTTTTGTTTTTGCTATTCTTATACAATATATTTTTCTAAATATGTATTTCTTGAACATCACAACATGTATACTTTTTATTGGATATTTCTGCACTTCACAAAACTTACTGCAATATGCATTCACAATTCAATTTCTCTCAATATTTAATTCCTAAGAAATCAGTGAAAATGATAAGAACTACATACATGGATACAACTTTTTGATGAAGATGAAATATAGAAGCTCAGTGATAAAATCTCTGACAAAAATACTACAAAAATCTCTCTAATTTTGTTTGGAAATGATCTTGCCTTAAGAATTCTTTTAGGAAAATATCCACTTCTTCCAGTCATATCTTGTTTCCTAGCTTATTTCATTTAAAATATTCAGTCTTTGATTTGAATTACTATCATTTATTTCATATTTCAGTTGTGGGATTCCCAGGGTATTTTATGAAGTGTTTTGTCAAGAAGACAAGAAAAATGTCACACTTTCGAATTAAGTGTTCAGTTACCATGCTGTCTCATCGAGGGACTCTGGCTTATAACATTATATTTAGAGTGGGATGTGGAAAGAATGAACATAAAAATGTCTTGTCCAATCATTACCCATTCTTGGATCCCAAATCCTGCATGTGTTATGCCAAGCCAGAAATGGGAAACTTTAATCAGGGAGCTTTTTGGACATCTATTATACAAAGAAGCAAACTCCAGTTTTCAAACATTCCAACATTGCATAGCAGGCATGGTGTAAAATGCTTATACTTGTCCCA
>JAQQSK010015842.1:0-10636 GCA_028658325.1 Potorous gilbertii
GACCAGGGAATCACTGTTATTTAATAATAAGTGGGTCATTAGCAAGTGAGAATATAATTACTCCAAAAGCATGGCAGGAATAAACAAATCTGGTAATACTAATAACTCCCATTTATGTTATGCTTTAAAGTTGTCAAAATGCTTTACATTCATTATCTGAACTTTATGAGGTGGGTGTTGTTACTGCTTCCATTTTACAGATGAAGAAACTGAAGCTGAAAAAGGTTAAGTGACTTGCCTAGGGTCACTCAGCTAGAAAGGAGATGAAGCCACTTTGAACGCATTTCTTCACGACTTTATGTCTCATTAGTTATGCCATCTAGTCTGTATTGTTGGCTGTACAAGAGCCAACCTGTTGAAAACAAGAAAATCCTTATTATCTAACCTCTTTCTCCCTTTCATTTGTTAATGACTTTAAAGGCATAATTCATTGTTCTGAGCTTGGTTTTCCCTCTTCCATTTTCTTCTCCCTCACTTTGACTTTTCTCTCCTTGCTCTTTCTCCTTTCCCACCCCACCCCACTTCCAGTCCCTCTTTAACTTGAATGGGCTTTGTGTAGTTTCAGGTTTGATAAATTATAGATGACATTTTTCTCTAAGGTCTTTTAAGTGATAACATTTAGCGAATGTAGTGAATTTTGCAAAAGATAAATCGTTATGTCCATTTGTCCTTACAGCAGGAATAATTGCAAGATTTTAAAAGAAGCAAACATAAAAAAGATTATTTAAGAAATTTCAGTGTTTGATAAATATTGGCCTAGTTTTAAAGTTCTGCTACTCATTTCCTTTCTATTTATATGCCTATTTCACTCCCTACTTCCCTAACTTTTTCTATTTTCTAGGCCAAATCTGCTTTCTTTTTCTCTTCTGGGGTGTCTGAATCATTTAAAATATTCTCCCAATAATTGTTATTGGAAGGATTGTGGGAAAACAGTCACACTAATACATTTTTGGTAGAGCTTTGAATTGGTATAGTCATTCTGGAAAACAGTTTATAATGTTGCAAATAAAATGACCAAAATATCCATACCCGTTGACCCAGAGAGTCCACTGTTAGGTATATACCCCAAGGAGATCGCTGACAAGAAGAAAACCTCCATATATAATAAAATACTTCTAGGAATACTTTTTTTTATATTAGCAAGGATCAGGAAACAAAGTTAGATAACCACTGACTGGGAGATAGCTAAACATATTGTGGTACATGAATGTAATGGAGGAAATGTGAAATATGATGAATGCAGATAAGCCTGGAAAGACTTAATTGAACTTATACAAAATGAAGTAAGCAGAGCCAGGAAAAGAATATATACAATGACAACAGGTCAATGGAAACAACTATCACCACAAAATGATGGAAAATGAATGTTGCAGAAATATAAAAAAGCAAACTTGACCCCTACCCCCCAATATGAGATAATACCTACCTACTCCCTATTGCAGAGGCTGCAGAGTGTTACATGTAACTTCAGATCTTTCCATTATGTGAGTTGGGTTTTTAGTTGGGTTGATTTTTCTTCTTCTCTTAAAAAAACTTCATTATAAAGGTAGGGAGATGTAGTGGCAAATGGAGGCAAACAAAGAGTATCACTGAAAACAAATTAAAAATGTTTTTCTATCTTCTTATTTATTGAGATGATTGACTTCTTCTTCCTTTGTGATTCTAGCCTTTCCAGATATGTTCTCAATCATCTTTTATTTCCAGTTTGTTATAAAGAGAGGAAGATTATAAGCTCATCATGATAGTGGTAGTTATTTCTAATGTCATACTTTATATGCCTAAATCTGTTATTTTGCATCACTCTTCTAAATGACAAAAGGAAGGAATGAATTCTGGTTTGGAATTCAGAAGACAAGTTCAAATCTTGGTTACGACACTCTGTGACTTGGGACAAATCAATTCAGTTCTCTGATCTTCACCCTTTTTACCTATAGATGGAGATAAAAATAGACCTACTACTAGACCTCACAGGGCTCCTCAGTTTTGTCTTCCTGTATTTCCATCTACTTCTCTCTTTCTCTCTCTCTCTCTCTGATTCTGGAGTTCATGAATTTTTTTCTATTCTTTGATAACTCTTTTACAATCCTTTGTAATATATAACTTTTGAGTCACCTTATATTATTTATCTAATTCATTTAAAAAACTTTTTCATGAAAATATAATTTATTTAAAAACATGATTTCTCCAGATTACATAAAGTATCCAGAATACCCAAAAGGTTAAGAACCCTTGGTCTAAATTTAGCTATCCCTTTTCTGAGTATAATGTTTGAAATTTTCTTTCTTGCATGTGATATACATCCTGATCCCTGAGTGTGGTTGCTTAGTGTTCAAATATGAATTCAAGGAATTACTTCTCTGGAGCTACTAGTAGCCAGATATAAAGGTAGATAGATGATAGATAGATAGATAGATAGATAGGCAGACAGACAGATAAATAGATAGCTAGATATTTAGTATTTACAAATTTTTCCTTTTGGAAGGGGTAAATTTTTTATTCCATGTCTCTAATAGTGACAAATAGTGTTTCTATTTCTTTTTCCCTTACAACTTTTAATGCAGAAGCATTAACCCTTAGAAAGCATGGTGGCTTCAGTCATGATTGATTTCATCTGGTGAAATTTCCATTAGGAATACAGCCATCCTTCTGGGTTTTAGATGAAATATAACAGTGTTAAACCACAAGGGGTACCTCCTTGACTGTAGTACTTTTGGTATTTCCAGTTTGGGGTAAAGTCTTGAAATAAAATCCCACCTGGATTGCTACTGTGAGCTACCATTCACTAACAACCTATATATCTATATATTGCTTTAAAATTTGCCACGTACTTTATAGATGTCAGTCAGACAATGAGTCAGTTTCAGCACCTACCATGTTTCAGGCACTGTGCTAAGTGGTAGGGATACAAAAAAGTTAAAGGACAGTTCATACCCTCCAAGAGCCCACTGTTGAATGGGAGAGATCACATACCAACAACTACATGGCTATCCCATACATAGCTTGTAGAAACAACCTGCATACTGGATACATAGGGAATAATCATCAGAGGAACTGAGAAAGAGTTCCAGTAAAAGAGATTTTAACTAGGATTGAAGGAAACCAGGGAAGACAATAGGTAGAGATAAGTAGAGAGTACATTGCAGGCATGGGAGAATGCCTGGATAGAGAAAATGCCTGGAGTCTAGATATGGATTTTCTTGTTCACGGACCAGCAAAGAAGCCGGTGTCATGGGATCAAAGAGGAGTCAGGCATAGGGAGACTGGGAGGGCAGGAAGGAGCTAGGATATGAATGTCCAACAGTATTTTGTATTTGAGCCTGCAGACAATAGGGAACCACTGGAGTTTACTGAGTAAGAGAAAAATCATTTTGACAGCTGAGTGCGGGATAGACGAGAATGGGGAGAAACTTGAGCCAGGTAGACCTAGAGGCAGGTCTTGTAACAGTGCAAGTGTGAGGTCAGGAGGATCAGAGGAGAGAAGGATGTATATTGGAGAGATATTGAGAAGGTAAACTCGACCAGCAATGGCAACAGATTGGACGTGGATGAGAGACTGTGAATAATACTCAGGTTAAGAGCCTTGGGTTTATCTCAGTTCGTCCTGTGTTATTCTTATCCCCATTTAAAGATGGAGAAACTAGGCTGAGAGATGTTATGTCAGTTGGCCAGGGTCATACTAGCTAGTAAGTGTGGAATTGGACTTCAGTGTATCTGAACCCAGTTCTCTAGTCACTAAGCCTGCCTATAAAAGCAATCCTGGTTTATCTCTGGTTTGCTGGATAAAATTATTATACAGCCAACAGGGAATTTGGATATTAAGTGAACTCTTAACACCGCCCCCCCCCCCACAAACATACTCCATTTCTACTACCATCAAAAAGCAATGGGTTTTTCCAAAAGTTGAAATAGGAATGATGCCCTTTCTTCCTAATAATATACTTAACACCAGAATTTGGGGGCTTATTGTCAATGGGAAATTTTCCTTATGCTATTATCCCAAGATGGGAGTTAAATTTTATGTTCCTTTATAGGAAAATAGACCTCTGTGGTCCTTTTTCTTAATAATTTGCGTAAAACCAGAAAAAATTCTTTTGCTTTGCAACATATTTCATTGAACTCAGCTCACCATATTTTATGCCTCCTGGTCTCGCCATTGATACTGACCAGCATCAAAGTAAAAGGCAAGTCCATTTCCTGACCATTTAGTTCTGGGCTAAAAGCACAGATTGGTTTTTTCTTTAAAAATTGTCTACTTTGGACTTTTTTCTCTTGTGTTATGTTTTAGTTTGGTTTGCTTTTTCCCACAGTTTCTCCCATTCTTTTTAATTCTTCTATGCAACATGACTTATGTGAAAATATATTTAATAAGAATATATGTGTAGAATCCATATAAGATTGCATGCTTTCTTGGGGAGGGAGGGTAGAGGAAGGGAAAGAAAATTTAATTCTTATGGAAGTGATTTTTGAAAACTGAAAACAAATTAATTAAATTTTTAAAAATTGTCTACTGTGCAACAGAGGAAAAATTTTATAAGTCCAGAGAATTATTTTATTTCATTATAGATGCTACCTTAGCAATGATGCTTTAATAAGTTTTGATTTCTTATGTTTAATTATGCAGCAACTTTGCAACAGCATTTAGCACAGTGACTGGCACATAGTAGGGGCTTAATAAATATTATTGAGTACTTAATGACTAAGTGAAGTCATTAAGTACTCAATAAATATTTATTATCATTTTGAATACTTAATAACTAAGTGAGGGATAGGTAGCTAGGTGGCAGTGGACAGGACACTGGGCTTTTAATAGGGAAAACACATCTTTCTGATTTCAAATCTGGCCTCAGACACTTCCTAGTTGTGTGACCCTGGGCAAGTCACTTAACCCTATTTGCCCCAGTTTCCTCATCTGTCAAATGAACTGGAGAAGGAAATGGCAAACCACTCCAGTATATTTGTCAAGGAAACCCACATGGGGTCACGCAGAGTCAAACACAACTGAAAAACTACTGAAAATGACGAAAGTGAGGTATTAAGGGAAAAGCTCTGGACTTAGAGAACCTGGGTTCAAATCCCAACTTTGGACAAATTATTTAACCTCTCTGGGCCTCAGTTTCCTTATCCATCAAATGAAGGAGTTAGAATCAATAATCTCATATACTTTCCTGTTATTTCCTCCGGTATTTCACTAAAAAGCCCGGATGGAGAAATTAGGAAGATTAGCCAGTAGAGGGCAGCCATGCTTTACAATGGAAATAATACTTTCCCAATTCTCACATGTAAATAAATATGTTCCATTTTCACAGTTGGTATCCTTAGGCTGATGCTAAATTGCTTCCACTTTTCGTCCTTTCACTGTATTTTTAGAAATCTTTTCATTTAAATAACAGGTGAGAAACACTATGATTTCACTTCAGGTCTTTTTAGTCTAATCTTGCCGTTTTAGGGCAAAGAAAACCAAAGGCTAGAGAAGACAACAGCTCAGTCCTGGTCACGCAGTCATTCCAAACAGCAGGGCCAACGTGCTTTAACCCAGATTTCCACAATTGATTTTCCTTCCCTATCTTCCTGTCTTACCTGGTTAAACTCTTCTCCAAAGTCTCAATAGGTTAAACTCTGCAATTCAGAGATCAGAGTGATGTTCATTATGTGTGACCTTACATTTTTGATGACCAAATCAAAAGACTTGTTAATCCTTTTTCACCTGTGAGAATTTTTTTGTGAGATTTCACGAGCTGGCTAGGTAGTGGGGTGGATATAATGTCAGAAAGAACCAAGTCTAAATCCTGCCTCCAATGTTTGTTGGCTATGGGACTTTGGGCAAGTCAGCTTAACCTTTCTCAGCCAATCAATCAACATATTTATTAAGAATTTAATATGTACCAGATAGAAGGCAGCCCAGTGGATAAAATGTTGGGCCCAGAAGACCCAAGTTCAAATCTGGCCTCAGACATTAACTGTGTGACCCTGGGCAAGCCACTTAACCCTGTTTGTCTCAATTTCCTCATCTGTAGAAGGAAATGGAAAATGTCTCTTTGTCAAGAAAACTCCAATGGACATAACTGAAAAATGACTGCACAACAATGTGCATGAGTACTAGAGATATAAATACAAGCAAAAAAAATAAGATGAAGGCCCCGACCACAAAGAAGGACCTTACATTCCAACGGGGGGAAGACAACGTACAAAAAGTCACAACACACACTGAAAAATTCCAGGTGTGAAGGAAAGTTCTGGAATAATAAGACAGTGGTAGGGCCATGACTTTGAAGCTAGGGCCAGGGCTGGGAAGGTAGGCTTGTAGCATCATTGAGTTAGAGCTGGAACAGAAATTATAGGCCATTGAATGCAACCCCTTCATTTTATACATGACAAGTCTTGCCCTGTGTTGTACCAGGGAGTGTCTGGTAAGTTTTGAACCCAGGTTATTTGACTCCAAATCTTGCATTCTTTCCACATATCATTGTGCCTCTTATTTCCAAAGAATAGATGAATGTAAACATTACATAGTCAATAACATTTGGTAAATGCCTCAGGTCCTTTGGAAGTATCATTTTTCGCTATCTTCCCTTTTTAGGTTTATTTATTATTTTATACATTCAGTATGTATTATATACATGGGATTATTTGTTATTTATATACATGCTATCAAATTTATAATATGAATATATTACTGATATAGTTTTAAAAATCTTGCCTCTAAGAATGTGTATGTTTATTATTTTAGTAAAGAGATTTTTCTGATTTTTAGAATGCTATGTATTCTTTTGAAAAATGTTTGTTTTTCCTTTTCTTTAAATTAAATGTTCTGTTTCTGGTTAAATAAGGTAGTCTTGTATGGTGGCTACAAAACTGGTCTTATCGGGAAGTTCTGGGTTCATGTCCTGCCTCTGACAGCTGCACCTTGTGTGACTTTGGAAAATTACTCATCTCCTCAGTATCCTTGAGTGCATCTAAAAACAAAGATAAAGAAGAGCTGCTAGGCTGCATTGGTATAAGAGATTTTCTCATCAGAAGATCCCCATGCCAATAAAATAATAGGCCATGACCACCTTCATCCCCACCCCACCCCCCATATACTATATAGAACACAAATCTGTGCTTATTTGTTTGTTTTATTACTCTAACTAAGGAAATTGTCAGTTGGATGGCACAGGAACATTAAAGCTAGGACTCTAGCTCGGGGCAGGAAACCTGTGGCTTCAAGGTCACATGTAGCCCTCTAGGTCCTCAAGTGAGGCTCTACTTTAGTCAGAATCCTGGAGTATTAAAGCTGGACGCTCACCTGATTATGTAGATGAGGAATCTGAGAACAAAGGGAATTTTGTGATTTGATCAAGGTCACTCAGCTACTGAGCTAAAGTGTTTAGATTTGAACCCAGGGTTTCTGACCCAACACTGTCTATTGAACCATATTATAGTCCGAATGTTTGAGAGTTTCCAGTTCTTTAACCTATAACTAGAGAGATTTCTCAGAAAAAAAATATCAAAGGAATTTGAATGAGGATATTCACATGTAGGGAGAACAGCAGGTTTGTTGCTGGCAGGAAAGCAGGGAAAAATGTCATCAGTTCTGTTGGTTTGCATGGCCCAAGGCTAGCCGAGGGTATGGAAGGAATTGAGTTTAATTCAACAGTAAACATATATGAAAAGTCTCATGTGTGCTGTGCTGGGTTGTGCTAGGACAGGGAATATGAAAACAGAAATGAAGTAGTCCTTGAACTCAAGGAGAAACATTGAAGGAAATAACACACAGAAAATAAACTAAATGTATAATACAAAGTAATTTCTGGGGGAGGATGCTAGCTGCAGGATCAGAATAGACCTCATATATAAGAGGTACCAGTTGGGCTGAGCTTTGAGGGAAGATAAGGAGTCTAAGAGACAAAGAAGAGGAGGAAGGTCATTCCAGGCAGGGGGGAAACCTTGTGCCAAGATATGGATAGGGGAAATGGAATATCATATGTGGGTAACATCTCATAGGCTAGTTTGACCTAGAATATGGAGGAAGGAATGAAATGAAATAATATGCAATAAGCCTGGAAAGGGAATGCCGGATGAGTTTGTATTTTGTCCTAGATACAGGAGGAGTGGCATAGTTAGGCTGGAGCTTGAGAAATATCATTCTGGAAGCTCTAAAGAGGATAGATGAGATGGGGGGGATACTTGAGGAAAAAAGATCAATTAGGAGGTTAATGGAATAGTCTAAGTGAAAGTCTGAGTGGAGAGAAAGGAACATATGAAAGACATATCATAAAGGCAACTGGTTGGCCATGGGGAAAGGGGATGGGAGGGAGGGAGAAGGAATAGTCCAGGGTAACCCTGAGGTGTGAACCTGAAAGGATGGTGAAGCCTTTAACAGCATGGAGAAGTTAGGAAGAGTGGAGAATTGAAAGAACTCCTCCCTCAATTTCAAGAGAAGATTAAACTCAAAGAGTAACATATGAGAGAAAAGATAAAAATTAAAAAGACAGACTTAATTAACAGGTAGTGAAGTATCACAGTGGATACAGCACTGGAACTGCAGTCAGAAAGACCATTCTATCTGAGTTCAAATCTTGACTCTGACACTTCCTAGCTGTGTGACCCCAGGCACGTCACTTAGCCCTGTTTGCCTCAGTTTCCTCATCTTTAAAATGAGATGGAGAAGGAAATGGCAAACCACTCCTGTATCTTTGCCAAGAAAACCCAAATGGGATCATAAAGAGTTGGACACAAGTGACTGAACAGCAATTCCTAACAGTTTCTCTGGCAATTGTTGTAGCTCTGAATCACAAAAGAACAGAAATAGCACTGAGGCTGAAAAGTACAAGAGCTGAGACTCCTTCCCCATAGGGAAGAATCCTTCCAGTAACAACTTCAGTTCTCTGAAGAACCTCCAGTTGCCAACAGTGGAGAACCAGCAGATAGTATGGTCCAGATGGTAGTAGAATGGAAAGAATTGACCAGTAGTTTATAGCAATGGAGATAGCAACTTATAGTCAAAAGACATTACTAAACTGGCAAATTACATTGATACCCCTTTGAGGAAGAAAACAGCCTCACTGGAGCTCCAGTGAGATATAACTAGAAGTGGTAGTTATTTAACTTGGATTTCCCCAAACATATTCATTATTTAAATGTATATCCTTGCACTGGCCATACAGTTTCTCTACATACATGCCCTCTTCCATGAATGCCTTCCTGGACAAATATGTTACATGTGGAAGAGTCCACTGGTGTATTATAATATATGGAAGAGTATTCCTGTGTAAATTGATAAAACTTCTTTAAAACTTATTTTGCTTGTGTTTTTACTCATTCATTTGTCTATTTATTTGTTCACTCATTTTATTCAAATTGTATTTTATTTTTGTCAATAAAAAATTTGCCTTCATACCACACACTGAAAATGAAAGAAAAACAAAACCCTAATTTTACAAATATATATGATTAAGCAAAACAAATGTCCATAAAAAATATTTCATTCTGCACTCTGTAACCTTCATCTCTCTATCAGGAGGTAGGTAGCATGATTCATCCCTAGTACTCTGGAATCAGGGCTGGTCATCGCACTGTCCCTAATTCTTTCTAAGTTGTTTGTCTTTACCATATTATTGTCATTGCATAGATTGTTCTCCTGCTTCTGCTCAATTCATTCTGTATTCGATCACATAAATCTTTCCAGGTTTCTCTGAAACGATCTCCTTTATCATTTCTTTTAGCACAGAAATATTCCATCACATTTATATACCACAACATGTTCATTCCCCAATTTATGGATGCCTCCACAGATTCCTATTCTTTGCCACCTTCAAAAGATCTATCAATATTTGTGTACATCCTTAATTAAAGTTTATTTACTTAGGACTACTCTCTCCCTTTATTTGACCTCCTCCTAATTCCTCCTTCTCCTTTCTCTTCTTTCCCTCTTATTTGCCCCTTGAATCAAATGTATTTCTGTACTCAGCTGTGTGTGTGTGTGTGTGTGTGTGTGTGTGTGTGTGTGTGTGTGTGTATAAGAGAGATCTTCCCTCCTTTGACCAGATAATAGTGAGATTAAAGTTATCAATCACTCTTCCCACCCCATTCTACTTGTTTGTATAGATATCTACTTGCATTTGCTGATTATATGAGATAATTTCCCTGACCTTCTTTTGCCTACACTTTCTAGTATATTCCTGTTCCCTCCCTTTCAGTTCTTTTCCTAAGATCATCAAGATGTCACAAAACCTCCTTCAAGTCTTGTCTAATTAGACTCTCTCCAGGACTTCAGATGATGATAGAGTTCAGGGAGGACACACATATTATCTCTACATAGTTGAATGTAAGACACTTACCTTTGTTTAGTCTTTATCACTATTCAATCCTGTTTACCTTTTTATATTTCTCTTACCTGCAATGTTTGAACTTGAATGTTTCTATTCACCTCTGGTGTTTTCATGAGGAATGCTTGGAACACTTCTATTTTACTAAAGCTCCTTTTTATTTTCTTCCTGTAGAATTATACAGGGGTATTGCTGAGCTAAGTTATTCTTGACTGTAGACCTATATTACTTCCATCCTGGAACATGGTGTTCCAGGCTCCCTGCTCTTTTATCACACTGATGGTGAAATTTCATGTGATCCTGATTGTAGCTTCTTGATGCTCAGATTC
>JAQQSK010015843.1:0-10636 GCA_028658325.1 Potorous gilbertii
ATAAACCCCTTCTCAGCATCATGTTTTTTAAATGCATAAAATAAAATACACAGATGATAAAAGAAAATACTAAATAAACATAAAATATTGAATAAAATATCATAAATATACTGTAATTATATATACTATAAAATACTATAATATGTATATATAATATATAAATAATATAAAAGGCTATAAATACAATAAAAATAAAAAATACTGAAATGGTTAGCTATCCATCCATCTTTTCTCTACGTATTCTATCTATCTATATGTAGATATATATATACACACACATTTCCTCTTCTGAAATATGAAGAAGTTGGACTAAATGGCCTCAGCCATTCCTTTCAGCTTTAGAGTCATGATTGCATGAACCGGTAACTGAGACCTAGAGACAGAAAGTGAATTGCCCAAGGTCACCCACAGGATCATAGATGTAATAACAAAATATATGTATGCATACATGAACATATATACATATATGTGGGAGAAGGGAGGGAGAAAGGATGAGAACACAAAAGTGAATATCTGAATTTAAGGCAATAAACCATTTTAGGACTGGGTACACAAGAAGTCTTCCATCACAGATAGGGCAAGACCAACAAGCCCATGTTGTGGAATCCATAGCATTTACTTGCACAAAGAGGGCCTCAGCTGTGTGCTTCAGCAATGTAAGTAGTCAGTCAATAAACATTTATTAAGCACCTATTATGTGCCAGGTATTCTAGTAAGTGCTGGTTGCAGCCTAGAAAGCAACTTATATTGGATGAGAGGTTTTATGTGAACATAAGTCAAACTGTTAACAGCTTGATTACATGACTATTTGTCCATCAGTCACTTAGTGCTCCCAGCTTACCTCTCATCCCCAAGTCCTCTCTTCTCTAGGTTAAACATTCCAAATTCCTTCAACCAATCATTGCATGATCTGGTTTCAAGTCCCCCTAACCTTTCTTACTGCCCTCCTCTGGACCCATTTCTGTATCCAGCCCCACTTAAAATGTGGCAATAAAAACCAAGCACAATCTTAACATGAGATGTGCCCAAAGCAGAGAACTGTGATACTTTCACCTCCTTTTATCTGCATTCAAGGCTTCTATTATTGCAGTATGCATTTCATTAACATTTTGGGAACCCATAGCAAACAGCTGGCTCACATTTAGCCCATTAAAGCTGCCAAGTCTTTTGCACTTGATTTATTGTCTAGACACACTTAATATGTCCTGTACCTGAGCAGCTGATTTCTTGAATCCAAGGACAAGTCTTTCACATTTAGTCTTCTTTAATTAAGATTGGCAGCTAGGTGGCCCTCCAGTGGACAGAGCTTTAAGCCTAAAGTCAGGAAGACTCATCTTCCTGAGTTCAAATCTAGCCTCTGACACTTATTAGCTGTGTGACCCTGGGCAAATCACTTCACCCTGTTTGCTTCAGTTTCCCCATCTGTAAAATGAGCTGGAGAAGGAAATGGCAAACCATTCCAGTATCTCTGTCAAGGAAACCCCATTTGGGATCACAAAGAGCCAGATAGGACTGAAAAACGACTGAACAACAAAAATTAAGAAGAGAATCATTTTGGTATGTGAGAGGCAGCATGCTATAGTGAAGGAGCAATACATTAAGAGTGAAAAAAATCTAGGTTCAAGTTCTACCCCATGGGTTTACTAGCCATATGACGGAACTGCTATGTCTCTCAGTTTCCATACCTGTAAAATGAGGACGACACTTTTAATACCTGCTTTAGCAATGCTGTAAAGTTGAGACTTTGAAAACTGAAGCCCTAATGCAAACGGGAAACTTGCTTACAAATTACTGTGCTCCTAAATTGGGGACCATTTATAATGCAAATTATATTTTCCAATTTCTAACAATCTGAGATTTTTCTTATTTAAAATAAGCCAAGTGGCCTCGGGAAAGCAGATGCATTTTAACATGCACCATCATAATTCATGAGCAATTCCTGCAGCATGTGTACATAGTATCCATGTAATTTGTCTTTCTGCTTGCTGCCAAATAAATAATTTTGCATCTTGAACCTGCCCGTAATAATTTGGCCAAGGAATCATCACCCTGAGCAATGCACACTATGTAAATGCTGCACCCATTTGTCTGCTTAGTTATCTGGAATTCAATTGTAAAATCATCTAAATGAGAAAAAAAACTGACTCTGCTGGCATACTTTTCCCCAGTAGGTCAGACGCTCCTGCAGTGAATGGATTTAATAGTGAACAATCAGAAGGAATGGTGTCTTCCAAAAAAGAGCTAAAAGTCACAAAATCACAGCACTGCTGAACTCTAAAGACCTTCAGGGATCACCTAATTCCACCTTTGTTAAAAGCAGAAAAACCCGAAAATGTGTTTATTATGCCTCAACTTGAAGACCTGTAGGTTAGGGGTAACTCTACTTCCTCACAGTCCATTCTACTTTTAAATAGCCCCTAAATGAACATACACTCACATGGCAACTGATCATTTTGATGTCTGGTTCATTCTAGGGTCCATCTCCCCAGTGGGGAGATTCAGTTGAAAGGAATTGATTATTTTGGAATCAAATAGAAAGGTTACCCATTCAGTCATCTCAAAAAATACCTTATTTATAATTCATCATGCTTGCTAATTTTCAGCAGAAGAAAATCACTCGATTTTATTTTTGAAGAGAGGGGAAGAAGGAAGGGAAGGGACTTGTCCAAGGATACACAGGCAAAAGAGTCAGCATTCCAACCCAGGTTCTCTGACTCCATACACAGCACCTTTCCCATCACAACAACACTGTCTGCCTCAGTTTCCTCATCTATAAATTGAGGGATAATAAGTAGTTTCAAAAGTCCTTTCTGACTCTAAGTTGTCCAGGCATAAATAAATTATTTTCATAGGATCAGAGAGGGAAAATTCAAGAATATCTAGTCCAACCATCTCATATTTCCAATGAGGAAGCTGAGATCCAGAAATGATAAATGAATTCTCTAGAGTCAAACAGGAAACAAGTAGCAGAACTAGGATTTTATTCTAGATCTTCTGGCTTGAAATCAAAAACTTTTTTCCAGCCCACCACTCTAACAGGACCTAGCATGTGATTGGATGGGAGGAAACATTAGATAAAGGGAAGCATCAAAGATGAACCCAAGGTTTCTAGTTTGGGTCACAGAGTAGATGAAAGCATCTGTCATTAACAGAAATAAGGAAATCACAAAAAGGACCTACTTATAGGAGAAAGATGATCCACTCTGTTGAATAATTTGAAACTATGTACAATGAGTATAAAACTGTGTAAATATCCTTTGACCCAGCAATACTACTAGTAGGTCTGTGTTTCAAAGACTTAAAAAGGGAAAAAGGACCTATTATAAAAATATTTATAGCAGCTCTTTTTATAGTGGAAAAGAATTGGAAATCAAGGGGATGTCCACTGATTGGGGAATGGGTGAACAAGTTGTGGTGTGTGAAAGTAATGGAATATTATTGTGAGATAAGAAATGACAAGTAGGTAGATTTCAGAAAAACCTGGAAAGACTTACATGAACCGATGCAAAGTGAAGTGAGCAGAAACTAAAGAACACTGTACACAGTAACAAAAATACTGTAATGATGATCAATTGAGAATGACTTAGCTATTCTCAGCAACACAATAATCTAAAACAATTCCAAAGGACCCATGATGATAAAAAAATGCTTTTTATATCCAGAAAAAGATCTGATGGAATCGGAGTGCAGATTGGAGTATGCTATTTTTCACTTTATTTTTTTTCTCTGAGTCTGTGTCTTCTTTTACAGCATGACTAATATAGGAACATGCTTTGTATGATTGAACATGTATAACGCTCATCAAGATACTTATCATCTCAGGGTATGGGGAGGCAAAGGAGGGAAAGAAAAAATTTGAAACTCAAAATTTTGTTTAAATGTTAAAAATTGTCTTTACATGTAATTGGAGAAAGCGAAATATTATCTAAATTTATTAAATGACCCTGTTTGGGAGTTACTCAAATTGAATTCATAGTTGGATTCATGGTAACATTAGATAAAATAATCAAGAGAAAGTCAAGAGTGGAGAGAGGAGAGCCCAAGACAGGGAAATAGGACTTTTCATAGGTTCATAGATTTAGAATTGGAAGGGACTTTAGAGGCCTTCAAATCCTATCTTCCCATTTTACAAAGAAGTAAACTGAGGCATGCACAGATTAAGGGGTTTTCCCAAGGTCATCCACAGGCTCCTAGCTCTAGAGCTAGAAGAAACCTCAGAAGACATTTAGTTCAAATCCTCCATTTTACAGAGGAGGAAACTGAGGACAAGGGAGGGGAAATAACTTACCTGAGGTCATACAGAGAATCATATGTCTAGAACTACTAGGCATCTCAGGGACTATGAAATCTGACTCTCGCATTTTAAGGATGAGGAAATTAAGGTCCAGGTACTTTGCCTCATGGTGATATTTTGGTTGGCAGGCACATTTTTTTAGTTGTCATGATAGCATTGCTTTCCCATTCAGATAAACTGCTTTTGCACATTACTACTGTGCTCTATCAGGTTCCTGAAACCCCTTGTCAACACTTGTGTTACCACAGGGACCCTACTTAGGGCAATGAAGGAAAACACCATGGGATGCTTCTCATTTTGCTAGATGAACCATCTGAAATCTTCAGTAAGGCTGGCTTAGAATTTTAGGGCAATTGCAAAAATCAACCAGGTCTCTTAGATGGGAGTGGGAGGGGTGGGGGGAGGATTACATAAGGCCCAATAAAATGGGACAAACCTTCAACACCAGTCTTCACGGCCTTCTGTGTTCATTTCCCAACTTGGGGGTGGCCTACCCTTCACACCAGGGCCCTCAAGCCTTTCTCCCTGTGAATGTGGAAAGAGTTGAAACTCATAGAGTGAGCTCTCAGTGAGGCAGACTAAACTTCTCCAAAATACCTGTGGGCCCTCTCCTATTCTCCAGGAGACTATGAAACATCACTAACAATCACGGCAGTGAGCTCTTTTAGTTCCCATGGATGTCACTGCTATGGAAAGGGTCACATGTACGTGGAATCCTGGCTCAAGTATTCACTTGAATGACATAGGTAGGTATGTCAATTCCCTGTATCTCAGTTGCCTTCTCTATAAAATGAGGATTCTATTACTTGTACTGCATGCTCATAGGTTTGGGGTGAGGATCAAACAAAATAATGTTTTTAAGTGGTTATGGAGCTGTATGGAACTAGATAAATATTAATGGCAAGGTCGACTCAATAAATGACCAAATGAGAGAAAGAACGAATAAATTAATGAAAGTAGAAGGAGCAAATCAACAAAAGCACATGTTGAAAGAGGGAAGATAGTAATGCAAATACAAAGGAGTTTCTGAAATAATTTTAAATTGAGTAAATAAAATAATAAAGCAACTGGGAGTACTTAGGTGATACTCAGGCACCAGGAACTTTGCAAGGATGATGCTGAAATGTATTTGGTTAGAGCCCATCTAGATGAATCTGCAAATGGCCCGATTTCTACAGAACCTCAAAAAAGTAGGCTGTTCTAAATGAATCACTGAGCACAAAAAGTCACCTCATTTAATTTGATTAAGGAATTTAGTAAACAACAAAAAAAGTAACTTTTACTATGAAGTTGTTCCTTAAAATAATGCTCTATCTAATAATAAAAATGTTCCATTATTTTTATGGACCATAAATTTATGGACATTCATTGAATTGTGAATAGGACAGTAGTCAATCAACTGGAAATTCTGTCTTTTCCAAGATGAATTGGATGCATCTGCAGTCAGCAGCATGTACCTGAGAAATCCTCCTTTTCAGGGACCAACTTTGAAGACAATCCCAAGGTCCAGTCCCTAAAAGGTGGTATACTCTAACCTTGGACTTCTGTCACCAACCTTATTTTCCATCCTCATAATCTTACCTGACTGACAATCAAGGAAGTCCCATGCATAGTAGCTTTAGCTCCGGTTAGATACTCTCTGCTTTCTGGGTCATATATTCAGAACATTTCAACAACTAAACGTCACAAATTGGCCCTAGGTCTCCCAATTTACTGGTAGACCAAGAGTCCCATGGGAAGAGAAGATGGGGATGAGGCCATATGATCATTGAGCCAGAGGTAGAAGAAACCTCAGACACCACCTTGGGCAACCCATTCCTTTGACAGAGAGGAAAACCGAGGCCCAGGCTGGGGATGTTCCTGGGGCATATGCAGGATCACAGATCATGAACTGGAAGGAACCTAGGAGGCTCTCTAGCCCTCTTTGTACAGGAGGAAACTGAGGCTTAGGGAGGGAAAACAATATGTCCAATATACCACAGGGAATAAGAAATAGCATAATCTCCAACATCTCTGCTGTACAAAGCAGGAAGCAAATGAGGGTCATCAAAAACTCAACCTGAACATCTGCAACCCTGAAACAGGGTCTCTGTTAGTGATTCAAATGTAAAGTTGCTGGTTCTTGCACTAAATTAAATAATACTAATAACACTGAATCTAATCAAATAAAGCCATGCAAACAGTAAGGCAGGGCTTTATTGTCTGGTTCTGACATCAGTTATGACCCATTTTCAGACCTGTAGAGACAGACAAGCTTCAAACAGGTTAGGTGAAAGAAGGGATTTAGCAGGCTAAAGGGGTGGAAATGGGAATCCTTAATGGACTATGAAACATCCATAACAAATCTGTGAAAAAGAGAGTGCCAATAGAGAACCCTTATAGATAATGTTCTAAAATGAAGAGTTCTTTATGGAAGAATAAAAGGCAGGGTACCTAGAAAGTCCTCTTCAAAGACAGAAAGACCCATCCTGTACCAGCTAAGTGATCCTGGGCATATCATTTAACCTCTCGGTGCCCTAGGCACCAATATAGAATCTTCTCTAAGACATCTGCTACACAATAGGTATCCATCTGCATCAGTACAGAGAGTTTTCCAGGCCAACAAGATCCAAATAAAAAAGGGAGCTGGGCACAGAAAAATTGTGCTTAGTTATACAACAGAAAGTTCATCTCAAAGCTTGGTAATTTTTTTAAAATATATTTAAAATTTTAGATTTAAAATCACCTATGTAGATACCATGAAAACTATTTCACCCAGAGGAGTGTCTTAAGGGTACAAGTGAGGCCAAGGTGGGCACTGGCCAGCAATGGGAAGGAGGCAGAAGTTTTGTGAAAGACCTCTTAAGGTGATCACATAGGAATCAGTCACAAAGATCAAGCTGAAAGCTACTAGCTACTGAGACACCAAGGATAAAGAAGAAATTTCTAGAAAAGAAATTGTGGTTCAAATAGACAGCTTGGGAATGAGAAGGGAAGAGGTCCCATTAGCCATTTTATTGCAGGGTCCCCTCTGAATATACTAGTAGTCTGAGTCCATGTACCAAGCCCACAGCTCTCTATAGTATAGAGACCAAGACGAAGGAGGTTAAAAATGAGACCCTTCAAATTCTTCAGTAATTAGCTTAATTCTTTCATGAGAGAATTGAAGAGGAGGTGGAGTAGAGTTTTGGGAAAACAAAAATAAAACCCAAAAAACAAGGAGCTAAATTCTTCCTCCAGAGAGCTAACCCAGAGATAAAAGATGCCATTTCTTTTCTATGTGCTGTGCTGGTAAAAGAAAGACTTCAGAGTCCATCTTCAGTTTGACAGGTTAATAAATGCAATTAGGGTCATTTACATATTCACAGAATTACTATGATTTTGTGGCAAATATTTAGAGTTTGTTGGCTTTGAAAAGAATCTCTCCTCCTAAGCGTTTTTGTCAGATCTGACATAATCCGAAACCACACAGTGTCAAACTGGGAATTACTGAAATTCTCAAAGGCTGCCAACAAATCTCACTCTAAGCTCTTTTTAAGCCCCATTTGATGCCAGATAATTGAAAATAGCCATTGGCTGTGATGTGTTAATTTTATGCAAGGAAAAGAATTTGGTAGCAGGAATCTTAGAGCATACAATCGCAAATGGAGCGGTAGAAGGGATCTTAGAGTCCAATTCCCTCATTTTTACCACTGAGGCCAAGAAAGGTGATATGAATTAGCCAGGGTGACACAGCTAATATGTGTGTGAGGAGGGATTTAAAGCCAGGTTTTCCTGTTTCTAACACTGCTTTGTATCTTATAGCAAGCAACTCTTCCCCTAGCCAGTCCCTTAGATGTCATGATTTGTCTCAATGACAGCTTGCCTTGAGCTGAGTCATGTTCTGTTTTGTCATTTGGAAGGCATATTAAAACCTAGTATTCCATGCAAAGGCACCCCCAAAAGATGAGATATCAGATTACCTGCCCCTTCAACAAAACCTTAGTGACTACAGAATGTGAGATAGCGCCAGAATGATCTATAAAGACCCAAAATGGGAGTAATGGGGAGGGGGGGTTCATTCATTTTTTAAAGCTCTTATTACACTTGGTAGCACCATTTCCATTTGCTTGTGGTCCCTTAAATGAATTGTAAATAGAAATCATATTTGGGAACAATACGCTTCAAGTTTTCTAAACTAACATTCATCCAACACTTTCCAATATTTCATCTGCCAAAATTAAGGGAGTTTCAATGGAAGGGCATGGCCCCTGGTGCTAAAAATCAAAATGAACAACACAGTTCCGACAAAACCCCAGAAATCCAAGAGAAATGGAAGGAGACCGAAATGAGGAAAAGTGAAAGCTTTCCCTTCAAGAAAATATCCTGGAGAGGAAAATAAAAATGGCCAAGAATAGCTGGAGGCAGATTCTCAATTCATGCGTACCAATAAATGGGGGTAGGAATTGGGGATGGCAGAAGAGGTTATTGCATTCTGGCCAAGGGTCTGCTCTGGAAACTTGAGGATGAGGGATGATATGTCACAGTCACTGCTGAGTAATTGCTAACTCCTTCTTCCAAAACATTGAGACCACCAAAGCCTGTCATTCCACTGTATGTTGCCTGGGCTTTCAAGACATCTGACAACTATGCTGTCACTTACTAGGTAGATAAGCTTGGATAAGTTAGTTCCCCTCCCTGTGTCTCAGTTTCCTCCTCTATAAAATAAAAGGGAAAAATTACATGGTCTCTGAGGTCCATTCCAAGTCTAGAGCTCAGATCCTATGTGTGACCTTGGGCAACTCTCATCTCTCCCTATGCCTCAGTTTTCTCCTTTGTAAAACAAGGAGGTAGGATGAGATGGTCTGTGAGGTCACTTCCAATTCTAGATCTGTGTTCCTACCTATAAGACTGAAGTATTTTGCATTTCTCCACTACTGTGTAAATGGGAATTCTCATTAAGGTATTTGTCTTTGAGAGAAGGGCAGCAGGGAGAAAATTGGAAGCAAATTTCCAAGTTCATGATGACCAATCAATTCATTTGGAAAGCCTTAAGTGCCACACTATTTCATGTGACCTTGGGGAGTGGACCACCAAACAATGAGAACTTCTGCTTATTCCCAGCTGAGAGCAAATGACAGTCCTGAGATCAGTCAGAGAGAGGAAAAGAATTTACATTGCAAACCACAAGAAGGTAGAGAGATGGAGATAGGGCTGAGGATGGGAGCCATCCTGTCATTCTTCAATTGAAGCAAAAGAATGTTGATGTATTTAATTCAATTTCATATATCGATCATTGTGGTCAAGTTTATAAATAACTCAATCTCTGGGGTCAAGGAATAAAGTCAAGAGAAAACCAAGTAGAAAAACACTGACATGGACCTATTTTCCTGAAAACAAATCAAACCAAATACAACAACCAAAAGATCATTTTTTAAATGTCTTCCAGCCTCTGAAAAGACTCAAGGAAGTCTATTTTCTGTTGTTGCAAACTTGGAAGGCTTTGAACAATTACCTGTCACCACCTTTTACAACTGTGTTACATAAGGGAGCCGGTCTTGATGGCTACACGGGTCCTTCATGGCTCTCAATTCTAGGATTGATCAATGGCATCCCCTCAGAGGTGGTACCCAACAGGGAATACCCCACTGTGGGTCTGTGATGACAGCCCCTAAGGGTCTATGCTACAACCAAATAGCTCCCATTAAAGATTAGAGCACTGAGCCAGGGCAAATCTAAGGCCAAGCCGACCAAATCATCTGGAGAGAGGCCCAGGGAATAGATGAGGTATTGACTATTGTCATGAAAGGTCTTTGTTTGCCTAGCATCTGCTCTTGGATAAGATTAAGGTCACAATGAAGCACAGAGGGAGAGGGTACCATGGCTAAAATGTAAAGATAATTTAAGGACACATGAAGAAGAATATATTAATTTGAAATAAAATGAAAGAACACAAGAAGTTGAATTTTTTTCAATACACAGAGCCTAGTCCCAGAACATTTCTGATGCAGGAATTTTCTCTATGATATCCCTAAGTGGTCATCCATCCACTACTTGCATACTGCCAGTGATGAGGAACTCCCTTCTTTACAAAGGAAGTTCATTCTATTGTTGCTGACCTCTAGTTGTTCTTCTACATATTAATCTGAAAATTATCTCCCTTTGAATCTCCAACCATATTTGAACACATTCTCTTCCTTCTTTCCTGCCACCCACAATGAGGCTGTACTCAGCATCCACTCTTCTCAGAATAATTGGCAGAATTCATATTTCTAAGTCACCAGCTAAGTTCTACAGAGTCAATATATAGAATGTTGGATGGGCTAGCTTTCATATGAAAAAAATGATACAATTTCAGAAAGCTGTCTACTTTGATTCATTTCT
>JAQQSK010015844.1:0-10636 GCA_028658325.1 Potorous gilbertii
ATATATATATATATATATATATATATATATATATATATATATATATATTATACCTATACCAAATTACTTCCAATTTTCAGAAGAAGGAAAGAGGGAGACAAATTTTGAACACAAAATCTTGTAAAAATGAAAAAAAAGAATCAGTGATGAGATCTGTTTTTCGTTGCCCCAGATTTGTAGAGTAAGGGTATTGGTAGGATGTATTGGTAGAGATTACAACAATAGCAATGACATGGAAAACTGTATAGCTTTACTAAAACTCAGATCAACCTGACTCTAGGGCTCCTGCTCCAGCCACTGTGCCATCTAACTTCCATAACAACTATGTATATAATAGCAGACAATTGACCTGCCACTGCCCCATTTAGTACTTGTGTAAATACATGCAATATGTAAATACAATTACATTTTAATATGCTAAAAATAAACATAGGTGATAAAAATAAATCTCTCTAAAACACAAAAGAATATCATATGCAGAGATAATACACTTGAAGCTTTCACAATAAATACAGGAGTAAGGCAAGGATGTGGACTCACCTTAGTATTATTTAATATTTATCTGAAAATAATAGAACCAACAGCAAGTCCAGAGAAAGAAATGAAAGAAATAAGCAGAGGTAAAGGGGAGGTAAATCTATCCCCAATTTCTGGTGATATGATACATTTTATCATTGTATAAAATGAGATGAGTATGTATGGCATAGAACAGTAGTCAGTTCAGTGAAGCAGAGAATGGTAGGTTGTGGTGAATGAAGTGATCATCTATTAGTTCTGTAAAACTTTTTGTTTAGTGATACATATTTAGAGAAGGTTCCAGGCTTAAGTTCCAAGAAGAATGCTCAGAGATTCTTTATCAGTTAAGCAAGTAAAGTGGTGGCACCTGGAGAAAGCTACAACATATGCCCCTGGGGATGCATTAAAGTCCTGGAGGATGGACAAGTCAATTCATAGTGATGATAAGTCAGATGAGGAAATATTTTCCCTTGAGCCAAGCTGAGCCAGAAATTCAGGCTAGATAGGAGACATGTGAAGGAACAGTGGAGATAATTCCCCAGGAGCAAGGTACTGATTCACTCCTTCCCAGAGGACCATGAGATTAGATATTGAAAGCTCTTCAATATTCACCTCTGCCAGTTCAACTTTTCCTCTCTCCACTGTCTTTCCCCCAACCTTTCCTATATTCTGAGCTTTAAGACTCATGAACCTAAGGTTTATTCTCATTGCCTAGCTAGAAAGACTGGTTGAGAGGGAGTACAACTACAGAAACCAATTTAGTTCCCTACTGATAGACAGAAAATAAGGCAAAAAGGGATGGGAGGTGCACCACTGCTATCTAGGATCATTCCTGGAGGTAAGAAGGGGCTCAGATTCTACACTTCCAATACATGTGTATTGCAGTCATTAGAAAAATTACACCTGAAACATGAACATATCTGTGATTGGGAGATCTTCAAAAATCCCATCTTCTACCCATCATTGCTGGCAAATAAATTGTCTTTTTCTCAGGTTTCAGGTTTCTGTTTGATGTCCTTAGACTTCGATCTAACAAAAAGCCAGTTTCTATGGTTGGGGACAGGCAGAGTTTCTCTTTCAGAGGTAAGTGAAGGGCATGATATTAGGCTTATAGGAGCTGTGGAGAAATTTAATCTCTCTATGTTTATGTGTGTGTGTTTGTGAGTATGTGTGTGCATGTCGGCATATATGCATACATGTGAATGCTGTGCTAGGAAAATGACAGGGTGGGAGAGAAGCTAAGATGCCAGAGTAGAAAGATACACTTATGCTAGCTCCAAAACCACAGCCTATAAAATATCTGTAAAGAAGAACTCCTCCAAATTCTGGAGTGGGGGAAGAAACAGAACAACAGAGTGGAGGAGATTTCTTTTCCAGAAAGACCTGAAAAACCCTCAGCAAAGGTCCGGTACCAGAATGGAGCCCAGACCCACCCTGGTCGGGCAGCCCCAGGAGGAGCAGATCTGAGCAGGCTTCAGGGACGGAATCTCTGGTGGCCATGGGAGTCTCTCTCCACCCACAGGAACTGTAGGTCAGTGAGAGAGACTTCCGGGCTGGCCAAGAGGGGAGCAGGGTGTCTCTATAACTCGGGACCCCTCAGGAGGTAGCAGCAGAGGCAGTGGGCAGCCAGAGGCTGCCGGAGCAGGCAGGAGCTCAGCAGCAGCTCCATTATGGAAAGTCTCTATGTAAAATCCCTGAGGGAACTGAGCCTGGGACGTGGACCTCTCCCCACCTGAAACCTGATTTAATCTTACCCTGAATAGCAGACAGCCTTGGGCGCTGAAAGCCCTGACGCTGGGGAGCACCATTTGAATCTCAGACCCCAACCACTAGCTGGGCAGATCTAGGTGGGAATAGAAAGGAATCTCAGAAGTCAAGTAACTGACTGGGAAAATGCCCAGAAAAGGGAAAAAAAGTAAGACCATAGAAGGTTACTTTCTTGGTGATCAGATGTTAGCTCCTTTCCATTCTCAGGAGGAGGAACAATGCTTAACATGAGGTAAAGACATAGGAGTCAAGGCCTCTATATCCGAATCATCTGAAATAGATATCCTATGGGCTCAGGCCGTGGAAGAGCTCAAAAAGAATTTTGAAACTCAAGTTAGGCAGGTGGAGGAAAAACTGGGAAGAGAAATGAGAGAGATGCAAGAAAAACATGAAAAACGGGTCAATACCTTGATAAAGGAGACTCAAAAAAATTCTGAAGAAAATAACACCTTGAAAAATAGGCTAGCTCAATTGGAAAAAGAGGTTCAAAAAGCCAATGAGGACAAGAATGCTTTCAAAAGCAGAATCACCCAAATGGAAAAAGAGGTTCAAAAGCTCACTGAGGAAATTAGTTCTCTCAAAATTAGAATGGAGCATATGGAGGCTGACCTAGAAAAGAGATCGAGGAGAGAAAATTTAAAAATTATGGGACTACCTGAAAGCCATGTTCCAAAAAAGGGCCTAGACATCATCCTTCATGAAATTATCAAGGAAAATTGCCCTGGTATTCTAGAACCAGAGGGCAAAATAAGTATTCAAGAAGTCTATCGATCACCGCCTGAAAGAGATCCAAAAAGAGAAACTCCTAGGAACATTGTGGCCAAATTCCAGAGTTCCCAGGTCAAGGAGAAAATATTTCAAGCAGCTAGAAAGAAACAATTCCAGTACTCTGGAAATACAATCAGGATAACACAAGATCTAGCAGCTTCTATATTTAGGGATCGAAGGGTGTGGAATAGGATATTCCAGAAGTCAAAGGAACTAGGACTTAAACCAAAAATCACCTACTCAGCAAAACTGAGTATAGTACTTCATGGGAAAAGCTGGTCTTTCAATGAAATAGAGGACTTTCAAGCATTCTTGATGAAAAGACCAGAGCTGAAAAGAAAATTTGACTTTCAAACACAAGAATGAAGAGAAGCATGAAAAAGTAAACAGCAAAGAGAAGTCATAAGGGACTTACTAAAGTTGAACTGTTTATATTCCTATATGGAAGGACAATATCTGTAACTCTTGAAACTTTTTAGTATCTATGTATTTGGTAGGATCACACACACACACAAACACATACACACACATGCACACACGTACAGAGACAGAGAGCACAGAGCGAATTGAGTAGGAAGGGATCCTATCTTAAAAAAAAGAAGTTAAGTGGTGAGAGAGAAATGTGTTGGAAGGAGAGAGGGAGAACTGGAATGAGGCAAATTATCTCTCATAGAAGAGGCAGGTAGGACATTTTTAGTGGAGGGGAAAAGAGGGGAAGTGAGAGAAAAACATGAAGTTTACTCTCATCACATTTGACCAAGGAAGGAATGAAATGCACACTCATTTTGGTATGAAAACCTATCTTACAATGCAGGAAAGTGGGGGAGATGGGGATGCGCAGGTTGGGGGTAATTATGGAAGGGAGGGCAATGGGAGGAGGGGGCAATTTAAAGTCAAAACACGGGGAAGGACAGGATAAAAAGAAAGAATAGAAGCAATGGGGGGGGCAGGATAGGATGGTGGGAAAAATACTCAGTCTTGCACAACATGACTATTATGGAAGTCATTTGCAAAACTACACAGATATGGTCTATATTGATTGCTTGCCTTCCCAAGGGAATGGGTGGGGAGGGAGGAATGGGAAGACATTTGAACTCAAAATTTAAGGAACAACCGTTGAGTATTGATCCTGCTACTAGGAAATAAGAAATACAAGTAATGGGGAATAGAAAGTTATCTGGTCCTACAGGACAAAAGAGAAGATGGGGTAAGGGAAGGGAGGGATGAAAGAAGAGAGTGCAGATTGGTGATATGGGTAATTAGAATGTCCAGTGTATCAGGGAGGTGGGAGGGGACAAAAGGGGAGAAAATTTGGAAACAAAAATTTTGTGAAAAAGAATGTAAAAAGATAAATAAATAAATTTATATAAAAAAATAAAATAAATTATTAAAAAAAAAAAACAGAAAATGTCCATAGAGGAATCTTAAGAACACTCACAATTAAGGGGTGTGAAATGGCTGACGATTCAGTATAGAAGACTAAAAAGATCTTGTAATTCTAGAACTAGTAGGAGAACCAAAAGAAAGCAATGTCCTAAAAATCAAAGGAAGAAAAATCACGTGGGAGGAGAGTGTAGTCAACAGTGTAAGATAGTATAAAAAGGTTAAAGGAGAGGACTGAGAAGAGTCCACCAAATTTTGATGATTTTGGAGAGAGCTATTTCAACTGAGTGACAAGGCCAGAAATCATATTGTGGAGAGTTTAGAAAGAGTGAGAAAAGGAGGTTGACTCACTGAATGTAGATATATGATTCAATTATTTGGGCTAAGAAATAGAGGAGAACTATAGATCTATTGCTAGAAAATATACTGAAATTTAGTTAGGTTTTGTTTTTAAGAATGAGAAAATGATATCATGCATTCTTAAATAAGACAGAAATGTAAGGAACACAGAAAATAAAAAAAAAAGACAGACCTATGCTTTCCTGTCTTCTTGAAAGTCAAGGTTCTGGAAAGTATATCAAAAATTTTAAAGGCGCTATACTCAGGAAACCCTTCATCTTCATACTCCACATCTGTCCAGCTCTCTTGAAGCTACCCATTATTAGCATATTAGCATGTGCTTAAGGACATCAGTTCCATTATCTGAGTGGAAACAGAATGAGAAGAAGCCTACCTCAGAGTTATCTCTGAGACAGTAGTCTGGGTAAAAGAGGGAACTTGTAAATTCATTGAATAACAATCTTTGAATACATTTTAGCACCAGAGGTTTAGAATATTCCTGAATCATTTGGGATACACTTTCATTGAGCCTTTGGTTATATGAACTTGAACAATCTGTGGAATGGAAGTCTGGAACAAGACCTTGATAGACAGCTTCTTCCTCCTTGGAATTTTCCAGGATAATAGTTTCTCCAAACAGGTCTGTTTCATAATCATATTTCTGTATCTGGTGGCATTAGTCAGTAATGGTCTCCTCCTGTTGTTGAATGCTATGGACAACCAGCTCCATGTGCCCGTGGACTTTATGCTCAGCCAGCTCTCACTTATGTACCTGTTATTCACATCAGTTGTTACCCCTAAAACATTGGTAGATTACCTGTGTGGACAAAATACCATCTCCTTTATGGGCTGTGGGATTCAGATGTTTTTGGCACTGACAATTGGGATTGCAAAAGATTTTCTGTTGGCTTTCATGGCTTAGGACCGCTATGTGGCCATTCGACACCCTTTGAACTATATGATAATTATGACACCAAAGGTTTTCTGGTCCATGGTGGCTACAACTTGGTTTTTGGGATCTCTGTGTCCCCTTGAGCATACCATCTATACCCTGCACTTCTCTCTCTGTAGGGGCCAAGTGATTCACCACCTTCTCTGTGAGATCCCTCCACTTTTGAAGCTGGCATGTGCTGATACTTCACAGTACAAGTTGATCCTATACACAACTGGTGTAACCTTCCTCCTGATACCCCTCTCTGCCATCTTTGCTTCCTATTCCTTAGTCTTGGCTGCTGTGTTCCACATGCCTTCAATACAGGGGAGACAAAAAGCTCTCCTTACCTGCTCATCCCACCTGACAGTTGTTGGGCTGTACTATGGAGCTGTTATGTTCATGTATGTCTTGCCCAGTGCCTACCACAGCCCTCAGCAAGACAATATCCTCTCTGTGTTCTACACTATTGTCACTCCATCCCTGAACCCCTTGATCTGAGGAACAAAGATGTACTGGGGGCGCTTAAGAAGGTTATAGGGAAAGGCCCCACAGTACAGAGATTTTAGCACCTGAGAAAAACAAAGAAGACTTTCTCTAACGTAGAATTTTGTTATTATTATTTCTTATTCAATAATGTGTGTTCTTGACACTTTTCCATAGCATTAAATTTGTGTATTAGTTTAGGTGGTACTTTCATTCATTTTTCATGCTTGGTACGTCAATTCTCAGTCTGTTAACTTCTCATCAAGACCATGGAGCTCTGTACCCAGTTGAATTCCAGCTCTTGGACATATGCTTTCTCTATTGCTGTCATCAAGTTCTATTATATCTTCCTTGTCAGAGTCTGTCTTAAACCGCATTTTCTGTGCTGTTTCTTCCATCTTCAAATTGACCTGAAAGATTTTTTTCATGGATTCATGAAAGACTTCACACTAGGTATGATCTATTTATCCTCCTTGTGAGCTACTACTCTTTTTTATGGCTTCTTTTTTTGCTACTATCTCACAGAAGATGAACATTGCACTCTTTTCCATTGACGTTTTCCACTTTACTTTGTCAGTCATCTACTATAAGACTATGATCTCCATATGTGTTTGGTCTCTTTGGATTACCTTATTTACCTCCAACAACGTTTATGTCAGTCATATAGAGTCAGCAGCAACAAATTTATAAATGACCAACAGAGTGATAGTAAGTTTCAGAATAGAAATTATTGTATCTCCTTCAAAAATTATATACATTGAGAAAGTACTTTACTAAATTCATTTTAAGAAATCAAAAATTACTTCTACCCAAACTTAAGTAATCACTTTGCTTTTTTTATTCTTTCATTTTCAAAGAACACTAAGGACATCATGGGGTGATGTTCTGACCTGCTTGTGAATTGAATTTAAGTGAGGAAGAATTACCCAGTGTTCTCAGTCTCACTGTCTCTTCCAGAGTAATCCAAGTTCAATGGCAAGACAAAAGTCAGTATGACTACTGGTGGTCTGAGATGCATAGGATGGCCTTGGTGTTTTCACTGTCTGACCACAGTTAATAATACCACACAGCACCAGCTTAATCATGGCTGTTGGAACAAACTCCTCATCCACCCATTTTACTGGGAGGAATTTTCATGTTTAGGGATAGACAATCCCCTAACTAACTGATGCGTTTGGGACCTGTTGGTTACCATCTACCTGGTTTAGCTTATATGTTCATGTGGTTTACAAGAGTGTGACTGCTGACTGTTTTACAGCTTCGTGGAGCAACAAGTGAGAGTTGAGTACTATGTAGACACCAAAGGTAGATGAGCAGCCCTCAGGAGGCTTGACTAGCCCTTACACCACAGGTACTAGTCCACCCCACTCCTACTACCTTTTGACCTTCCACAAGCCACTTACACTTTCTGGGCCACAGTTTTGTCACCTATAAAGTAGGAGACATCAAAAGTCTTCTATCACCCTTTTCAATTCTAAATCCACAATCCTTTGAAGTTTAGTGTGCAAGTTATTTTGAAGGAGGGGTGGTATGTGCATAGTATATAAGAAATAGCATCAGAGTTATATTAAAAAGACCTGAATTTCAAGATCTAAAATTTGATACTTCTCTGAAATTGACTAAGTCACTTGACCTCTATTCCATTTATTTTATTTTTAATTTATAGTATGTAATAAACATTTCAATAAGATAGTATAATAAAATATTATTGCACATGAAAGTGAAAGTCTATTATGTACAAGTTGCTATTCCATTTAAATATATTCTAAAGTTATCATGTAAATTTCTTATTTTCTTCCCTCCGTCCTACCACAGAAGTGGCTACCATTATACATGCCTACACACACTCACACACAAACACATACACACATCTGTAAAATCATTCTATATATGCTTCTATTTATCAGTTCTTTCTCTAGGTGCAGATAGCTTCTTTATTCACATATTCCTTGTACATAATTAGGGTATTCATAAAAATCAAGATGACTTAGACAATCAAAATTGTTCTTAAAATGATTGTGTTGTTATTATACACAGTATTCTCTTTTTCTCCATATCTCTCCCTTCATCATTTTATGCAAATATTTCCATGTATTTCTAAGATTCTTTAGCTCACCATTTCTTACAGCACTGTAGTGTTCCACCATTGTTAGCATTGTGTTCCTCATCTTTGAATTGGGGATGGTAATACTTCTGTTAAATACTTTATTCCTTTTAAAATACATAATTCCTTTGTGGTTTCATTGTTGTATAGTTCTCTCAACTATATAAATTTAAACTCATCTATAACTAAATAAAAGATCTTTCAGAATTTCTATGGTTGAAAAATCCATTATCTTCCTAGCCACCTGGTGTTAAGGTTTTCTTAAATGTATTAAGAAACCAAAAAATTTATGTGATTCTCTTTATTAACATTTTTTATTTATTGAGGTGGTCTGGAACTGAAACTGCAATATCTCTGAGGTATGCCTGTATATAATGGTGCTGGTTGTGTGAATAGTAATAAGACAACATATATGAGGGACGATAAAGTAAAAAACACGAGCTTAGATAAAAGACTGTATTTGCATATACATACAATATCTAGAATGACCTGAGGTTTTAAATGTGGGTGAGAGGGAGGATAATGGTTCCTTCAGCAGTTGTAAATAAAGGAAGATTTTTTGGGGGAAATTAACGAATTCTGTTTTGGACATATTACTTTTAAAAAGACTATGGGATATCCATTTTGAGCTATTTAAAAGCAGCAGGTGAAGGGAGATTGAAACTTAAGAAAGAGGTAACAAAAGAATACAAAGATTTGGGAATAATCTACACAGAGATGTCATTTTCAACCCATGTGACCTGATGAGGCCAGAAAATGAGACATTATAAAAAGGAAAAAGTACTATCCAGTATAGAACTTTAGGGGATGCTCACTGCAATAATTTGTGTTTCTAGCAAAGCTGAGAAAAACTATATACATAAAGAATGCAGTGTATTTCTCCTCAACCCCAAAGTGAAAGGATTGAAGGACAACCTCTTCAATCTTTACCTTATTAGGTGAAATGTAGAGCTTTCCAAGAATGAATGAAGGAAATAGTTAAAAAAGAAAAACAGAAGAAAAAGAAAACTGAAAACATTTGAATGAAAGCTAGTGGAAAGGTTTGCTCTTTTAAGGAAATACTTTATGTTATCAATCTCTTCTCCAACTTTTATCCAATTTTCTTTGAGCTGCTTTAATGGATTCAATTTTTTTATTCCAGGCAGATGTCCCTAAAGGCAATAAAGATTACACCCCTAACAACAAATATAATAATCTTCTTATTATCATAATTGACATTTGTATAGTGTTTTCAGCTCTGTAGAGTGTTTAGAATACATTGTTTTCTCCTCACAACAACCCAGGAATGTAACCACTTTTGTTACTCCCATTTTACAGATAAGAAGACTTAAGTGACCTTCCCAAGGTCAAACATCTAGTATGTGCCTGAGCTTAGATTTTAAATCAAATCTTGACTCCAGATCTAGTGGTCCTTAAACTGTTCTTGAAGGACATTTTACTTCCCTTACAAGGAGAGGGAAAGTAGAACAGGTTGGACCTAGCAGTGAATCTTGCTCTAGGCTCTCCATTAGAGTGGTATAACAAAGTCAGAAATGAAAAAAAAGAGACTTTGATATTTTAAAACTGCTTAATGGATTCACATAGCCACAATTAATAGCTCTGCTAAGTACTTTTACAGTGTGTAGCAAAATTAAATACCAACTTCTCTAAGAAATTCAGCATATTACATATACTGATAATGAACAATACCTCCCACCAATCCTCATAACAGATCCAGTCAACTAACTTTCTCATCCATCCCCAAATACTGAATGTTACTCAAAATCAATATCGAGGCTATTTTTAGACCTTGATAGACCTGTATTCTCATTGATTAACCTATCCATGCCCATTCATCTTGTAGAATCCATTTTATTTCCTTCTGTAAATCTTAGACAGAGGTTTATCTGTTATTTTGTTTTAAATTTCTTTATATTGCATAGATACAAATCTTGCAATGTCTATAGGTTATTCCTTGCTGTCAAAATGTAACAACTCATATTTATTTCTAGTCAAACGTTCCTCCTTGTAAAACTTTTTACTCTGGGTCTTCTGAATAGTCCTCCATTTCTAGCATGTTTATGCCCAATACACTACTCTATACTGCTCATTGGGATGACCCTTGACTTTATTTGATAAAAGTACAAACTCATTAACCTAGATGGCCAAAAGTGAACTTGCCCTGGAAATAATGGATTTTCCCTGTCTTCACATTTTCAAGAAAAGGCTGAATGGATATGTGTCAAAATAATTATACAGGGGATGCTGCTTACATGAGTGATGGCTGAGTTTTTATTTGTAGTCTTTGAAAATCATGGAGATTGAGAGAACTATCCCATGACAAAAGAGGGACAAATATTATG
>JAQQSK010015845.1:0-10636 GCA_028658325.1 Potorous gilbertii
CTTTGATGAGCCCTGGGCTGTGCACTGGCCAGATGTGCCTGCTCCCTCCTTTCTGAGTCTTTCCTCAAAATATCCGTCTGACTTTAAATGGATCTTGATTCAAAATTGGCACCAGTGCCCAATGGTTAGATGGTATGCCCATTGTATTTTCCCCCTTTGTTTTTCTTTCCATGAAAGCTGGAAAATGTGCCTGACTCTTTAATGTGGGAGCCCATGCCTCATTCCAAGGCAAAAATTTCCAGCTCTGTCCTAGACCAGGAAAACCACATCTGTACTAAGCTCTGCTACTACTTGAATTAAAGGCTCACCCCAGACACTTCCTAGCTGTGAGAGCTTGGACAAGTCACTTGATGTGACTTTTTTGGCCTCAGCTCCTTATCTGTAAAACGAAGACAGTGAACAAGCAATTATTAAACAGCTACTGTTTGCCAGGCACTGTTTTTACAAATATCCTCTCATTCTGTTCTCACTACAAGGGAGGTACTTTTATTATCTTCATTTTACAGTTGAGGAAACTGAGGCAAACAGAGTTAAGTGACTTGCCCAGGGTCACACAGCTGGTAAGTGTCTGAGGCTGGATTTGAACTCAGGACTTCTTGTGGTGGGGGTGGGGTATTGGACTAAATAGTTTCTGAGGTTCCTTCTAGCTCTAAATCTATAATCCTGACTAGATGATGAAGAGGGTAAAGCACCCAGTCTGGATTCAGGAAGACCTGAGTTCAAATTTGACCTTAGATACTTAACTAGCAGTGTGACCCTGGGCAAGTCACTTAACCCTGTTTCCCTCAGTTTCTTCATCTATAAAATAAACTGGAGAAAGAAATGACAAACCGCCCCACTATCTTTGCCAAGAAACCCTCCAAATAGGGTCATGAAGAGATGACTAAAAATGAATAAACAACCACAGAATGCACATTCTCAATTTGTGATCAGTCAGCAAGCATTTATTAAGCACCCACTGTATGCCAGACACTGCACTAGGATTGGAAATGTGAAGAAAGCTATTGGACAGGTTCCTCCCCTCAAGGAGCTCATAGCCTGATGGATAATGGAGGAGATAGCTTGTAAATTAAGTATGGACGTACACTATGTAAAGGGAGTGTAAATACAGTAAAGGGAAGGTCATCCCAGAGACAAGGCCCTGGCTTGGGGAAAGTACTCTTGCAGAAGGTTGGAACTGAGCTGAGTGTTAAAGAAGGCCAAGACTGACCCAGGGCAGAGATAAGGAGGGGTTACCACGAGGGGCTAGGCACTTCTTCTGGTTCAGGTTGAACCAGCCCCATCTGGTGGTGAACAGCTTTTTCTATCAGCTAAGCAATAAATTCTTGGCTTCTTATCATTACAATTCTATTTCATTCAATTAAACACAATTTTTAATAGCACCTACTATGTTCCAGGCCACATGTTAAGGGCTAAGTTTATAAATATGGAATGCAACATACTAACACTAAATGTGCTTATCTGGAAGAGTGCGCTAGAATTAAAGTTTTTAACCTCAGAATCCATGGAAGGGCAGCATTAATAAATTACAAGGATCTAGGAACTGGCATGGAGAAACAAATACATTTCTATTTTCCATCATCTGGAACTAACATTTGAGTTTTCCTTCAGCAATTTAAAAACATTTTTGTGAGAAGGGGTTCATAGGCTTCACCAGACTGCCAAAGAAACAGGAAACAAACAAAATTAAGAACTGTTCTGGGATACAGAGAGATGTGTAGTATTTGGGTTTGGGTTCAAATCCTCCTTCTGCCACTTTTTACCTGTGTGAATTTAGGAAAAGTCATTTCATTGAGGGGGTGGGGGTGGGGCTCATCTGTAAAACAGAGTTGGAGCACACCCAGTACCTAGCACATAGTAAGTGTCTAGTAAATGCTTTTTGACTGATTGGCCTAGATGATCTCTTCTTGACCCTAAATCCACGATCCTTGCATTATCAAGGTGTATGGTGATGTCGCTGGGAGTAAGCTTCCCTGTTTTCAAGAAACACAGCCTGGAGGGAAGCTAAGATGTTCCAAAATAAACAAGGATAAAGTTTCCTTGGGCTCCTTGTTTTTAATGAGCAGCTAAAAAGGAAATTGAAAAAGGGGGTATTTCCTGAAATGGTTGCACAAAATTTGGAGAACCTGTTTTCAGGCATGCTGAAGGTGTTCTATAAGGGTTCTTAGCACAGTGGATAGACTCAGGAAGACCTGAATTCAAATCCAGCCTCAGACACGTGCTAGCTGTGTGACCTTAGATAAGTCACTTAACCTCAGTTTCCTCATCTGTAAAAAGGGGATAAAAACAGCCCCTACCTCCCAGGGTTGTGGCAAGAATTGCAAGGATCAAATGAGACAAAAAATGTAAAGTGCTTATTGCAGTGCACTGCACATAGTAGGTACTCTCTCAATGTTAACTATTATTTTTTACATCACCATAGTTACCCCCAGTATCCATCCACATGGGAGAGAGTGTCTCTTAAGCAAGCTAAGATATGCAAAAATAAACAAGAAGGAAGTCTCTTTCGGCTCTTTGTTTTTCATGAGCAAATAGTGATGGCTCAAGTCACACTCGCCCCTTTCTCTTTCAGTTACATCAGATGTTATTACTTCGCTGTCAAGACTCTGATCACCATCGGGGGCCTGCCCGACCCCAAGACTCTCTTTGAAATCGTTTTCCAGCTCCTGAACTACTTCACGGGAGTCTTTGCTTTCTCTGTGATGATAGGACAGGTGAGTGAGGGCAGGATCAGCAGTGGCCTCTGCTGGCTGGCTCTGAAGGACTCTTTTGAAGGAAATCCCTCCCTCAAACATCGCCTGGTATGACCTGCTACAGTGACTGAAATCCAGTCCCAACCATTCATTCTGTGGGTCAGACCCTGACTCCCTTTCCTCCAGACCTCCTTCTGAGAGGGTATTTACTGAATCCCCAATCCCCAAGGAGGAGTGGATTTATTAGATGTACCTGGCAGGAGGGACCAGGTCATATGGAGAACATTGAGTGCCTGATGGGATTCATGTGCTACCAGAAGGAAGTGATGGAGGATGAGCAGGATTTAGAGGATACACAAAAAAACCCCCAAAACTTTAATGCTATACTTTTCCCAAGGGCCAATCCTATAGATTCTTTCCCTCTCAGGCTTAGGATTGGTTTAAAAATTTCAGTGCATTGGGCCTGGAGTCAGGAAGACTCATCTTCCTTCTTGAGTTCAAATCCAGCCTCAGATACTTATTAGCTGTGTGACCCTGGGCAAGTCACTTAAGTTTCCTCGTGTAAAATGAGCTGAAGAAGGAATTGGCAAACCACTCCAGTGTCCCTGCCAAGAAAACCCTCAAAGGGGTCACAAGAGTCAGACAGGCTAAACAACACAAAGATTTCAGGGTGGGTGAGAGAGTGATAAGAAGGAAAGATATGTAAATAAGAGAATGGATAGGAAAAGGCAGAAAGGGGAGCTTGGAGAGATCTCTTCAGAATTGTGGGAGAAGAATTGACGTCCCGCTTGGTACAATGGTACAAACAGGTGGAATTCTGGGCTTGGAATCAGAAGACTTGAGAGCATGTCTTCCCTTAGACATCAGCTAGCTGTGAGAACCTAGGCGAGTCACATATCTCCCTGATCTGTAAAATTATGGGTTTGCCTTTGATGGTCTCTAAGGCCCTTTCTAATTCTGAATCTATGACCCTTTGAAGCTTCTGCATTTTGTGGTGGCCTTAGGGGTTGTGGTGAGTGGACTATGTCCACCTCCTCCATGTTTGGACCTTCCCCTTTGGGAATGCAGGGATGTCTTGATGTTCTAAAGCACTTTTTGTTGGATGAGAATCAGTTCAGGATGAAAGAATCACAGTGAGATGAACTCTAAAGTCCTTTTCAACCCTAAATGTTATGAGCCTGTGAGTTGGAGAGTTGGAAGGGATGTTAGAAGGCATCTCATCTGACCTTGCATTCAAAGCACATTCAGCTATGAGGAGAGTTGCAAGGAGAGATTTAGCCCTCTAGATGCCATGATGCACTGAGCTTACATGGATTAAAATACAGTGTTCAGTACAAGGAAGCTAAAAGGGTCTCGTCCTCTGCCTGGGTCAGGCTTCAATGAGAGTATTATATTCAGTTCTAGACAATGCATTTTAGAAAAGGCAAGTAGACTCATGAGTTTGCAAGAACTCATTTTTCCAGCATAACCTCATTTCTGCTTTTGATGGAGTTCTCAGACTGGAAGGTTAATAGAGATATAGTTTACCTACATTTTAGCAAAGCAATTGATGAAGTTTCTCATCCTTAATATTGGATGCTTATTCATATGGATGATATGGAGAGACATGACCTCAAAAATAATGTAGTTATGTAGCTGCAGAGCCAGTGAAAGGTCTAGGTCCAAAGAGCTTAATGACTCAATGTCAACTTGGTAGGAGGTAGTATCTAGTGGGTCTGACCTATGAATATATTGTTGACCCTGTATCATACAATATTTTTATCAATGATTTGGATAAAGTCATAAATAGTACATCTACAAAGTTTTCAGATGACAGGGGAGTGACAACAAACATACTGTACCATAGAACCAGGATTCAACAGGCTCAGATGTTGGGCCAAATTTAATAAGGTGAATTTGATGATGATAAATGTAGACTCATACTTGGATTGAAAAAAATAAATGTTATAAGTACAAAACAGGAAGCATGGCTAGAGAATAGTCCAAAAGACCATTTGGGGGTTTCAAATACTACAAGTTCACTAGGAGTTGAGTGTGATATGGCAGTCTCCAAAGCTAGTGGGTCCTCAAGCTGGGTTAAGAGAATTTTGGTGTCCAGATGGTGAACAGTAATTGTCTAATTCTCCCGGGATGTTTGAGACTCTCTCTACATTATAGTGTTCCCATATATAAACTATAAAATTGCTTGCCATATTAGGGAGGGGGAGGGAAGGAAGGGAGAAAATTTGGAACTTAAAATTTTATAAAAAGAGAAATGTTAGAAATTGTCTTTATATGTAATTGGAAAAATTCTATTAAGACAATATAATAAAAAAATTTATAGTGTTCCCTTATGGGTACCAGATTTTAAGAAGGACCTTAATAAGCTGAAGGTGTCCACAGCAGGGATACTAGGATAGTCAAGGTTCTGGAGACAATGTCATATGAAAATTAGTTGCAGGAATTAGGAATGTTTAGAATGGAGAAGAGAAGACTCAGCTATAACATGATAGAAGTCTTCAAGTACGTGAAGGGTTCCCATGTGGGAGAGGAAGTAGATTTGTTTGGTTTAACCCCAGAAGGCAGAGCTAGGAACAATGGGTGGAAATTGGAAAGGAAGATCTATGGGAAAACTTCCTAACAACTGGAGATGTCCAAAGAGGAATGGGCTGTCTCAGGAGGTATTAGGTAGCCCTCCCCTCCACCAGGGGTCTTCCAGGAAGGTGGAAGTGTGATGATTTATCAGGGTTGTTTCAACAAGGATTTTATCTCAGTTCTGGATTGGGCTAGGTGAGCTCTGAGCTCCCTTCCTACTCCGGCATTCTGTGATTTATAAAAGTATCATATGCATTGAGCTTGACTAGGGGAGGCCTCAGAAAAACAAATTTTTACTGCAAAGTATAAAAATGTCCAGAATTTAAGGAATTCTCTTTAATTAAAAAAATAATTTTTTATATTCAGTTTAAAATTTTCTCTCTCTCTTTACTTCCTTACTTCATCAATTGAAAGGGCAAGAAATAAGACACATGTTCTACATATGAAGTAAGCCATTCTCTTTAAAAGAGAATACCTGGTAGTCTCTAACACATTTAATTTAAAATTGTGAATGAGCAGTTTCTCTTGATTTTACTTGGACTCTTTCCTCTGCCCTCCCAGATGAGAGATGTTGTTGGAGCAGCAACTGCAGGGCAAACATATTACCGGAGCTGCATGGACAGTACTGTCAAGTACATGAATTTTTACAAAATCCCAAGATCAGTTCAGAATCGTGTTAAGACCTGGTATGAATATACATGGCATTCTCAAGGCATGCTGGGTAAGATCTATATCCCATTGGAAGTTTCTGCTTCCAGAAGTTTTCATTAGTTTAACTTTATCTGTCTAATGTATTTTGCCAATTATATTAAAAGTAGCTCCCATTTGTATATTTTTCTCTAAACTTCTTTCCATTGTAATCTTTCAGAGAGAAGAGAAATGTATAGGATGTATGGACGTATTTAATTAGAAAGTATACTCCAGCACATTCTCCAAAACCAGGCATCTCCCCTTCAAGTTTCTAGGGCACCCGAGGGATTTGTGAATATCTCTGATGCTTGCATCAGCTCAAGCCCTCACCAGCAATGTTCTTCACATTGCTAAGGGTCAATGTCTAGCATCCCAGTTTCATTTAACCATTTGACACCAATTAACTTTTACAAAGGAATATTTATTTCAAAAACACAGCAAGGACAAAAGCATGAATATTTCCTCCATATCATATTGATGTCTGGGAAGAACAGGTACACCATTAGCACATTTCCTACATAAAATCAGTCCCATCAAATCCATGTCTAGATTTTGTATGACTTTTGGATGAATTGTCATCTAAACTACCCTGTGTTAGATCCTGAATGGCCACTCCCTAAGTTCAGAGATAGACAGATGAGAGAGAGAGAGAGAGAGAGAGAGAGAGAGAGAGAGAGAGAGAGAGAGAAAGAGAGAAAGAGAGAGAGAAGAGTACCAGAGGGCAGAATCACTTCTATTAATGCCTACTGAGTGAGCCACAGTTCAGGGGCTAGTTCTCTTAGACACACTATTTTGTCATGGGGAGGTGAGCAGAGGCACATAGGGACCAAGGGATTAACAAGGGGGATTACTTCACCATTCCAAACTGTAAGCTACATGTTACCAGCAATGGAGTGTGTCTGTGCTTCATCTGTCACTCATAGGATCCTCCCCTGTCCCATCCCCATACCTGTTTAATGGAATATGCTTCAATCTAAATACAATTAACATAAAATAAGTGGGCCTGACTTCTTAAAGTTCCTTCTAGCCCTGAACCTCTGGTGACAGCTCCATGGCCTCTGAAGTCCTTGACAGTTCTTAGATTCTGTATATGATTCTGCTTTCCCAGATGTGGTAAGGTTGAATGAGAAAGATGTATCTCAGGCATTTATTTACATAGCACTTTCTACTGGTGAGAAAAGCCTGGAGAACAATTTATACAATAATTGTTAATACAAACAAGTTGGAAAGACTTAAGAGTCTAATAATCAATGTACTGCTCACCCACGTTTCCAGGGGAACCAAAATGATAATGCACGTGGTTGATGGACTCAAGATGAAGACAAACATTTTTGGACATGGTCAGCATGGGAATTTCTTTTTCCTGACCATGTATATTTGTTACAAGGGTTTCTGTTTCCTTCTTTCAATGTGGGTGGAGAGATTGGAAGGAGAGAAAATAAATGCTTGGTAATTAAAAAAAGAAAAAACATTTTATGCTATTCAAATTCTCACATCTATATCCTTTTTTGATCTTAACAAGAACTCATGAAGGAGTATTATTTTACATATGGGAAAACTGAGGTGCATAGAAATGATGACTGACTTGCCCAAGGTTACACAGATAGTTAGAAGTGTGTGTCCATCCTTTGTTGCCGAAGAAGACCACGCCATCAGAAAAATGATGACATGACTTGCACTTGACTTTGTTTTGAGTAAGGGAGGGAGCCTCACTTCTCCTCCAAAGCCATCGGAATCCAGTGACCAGATATTCATTAATTGGAGATGACCTAGGATGAGGCAATTGGGGTTAAGTGACTTGCCCAAAGTCACACAGCTAGTGAGTGTCAAGTGTCTAAGATGAGATTTGAACTCAGGTCCTCTTGACTCCTGCACTGGTGCTCTATTCACTGCACAACTAGCTCCTCCTCATTAGAAGTAGAACAAGGAGGAGGGAGAAGCCAGGTTCCAAGCTTATGTATAGTTCAGGGCTTTTCCCACTGAACCATGTGGTCTCTTATCTATGCTTCCTTCTCCAGAGATAATTACAATGAAATATTAACAATGAAATCCAAAGAAGCCACTTCTAAGTACTGGAAATGAATTATAGTTACTTTGCATAACAATCATTTCTTAGCCTCAAAGATCTAACCCTATTTTCCTTCCGTTTTATTTATTTATTCATCCTTTTAAAATGTCTTCAGTTGGATTTTTGAGTGCATCTATGAGGAACATATTTCTACTTAAATACTTGCAGCCTTTAATAATGAAAATGCCTTTTCTGATTTAATAATTTACATATTTAACTTTCTCATTTTGTTTTCTATTGCCTTACAAAAAACTGATAGTCAAACTCTTGTTTATTTATAAGATGAAGGAGCAGAAGCAGAGATAATCTTCAAATAGCAGATAACACAAAAGTTATTTTATTCTGACTTTAGAATACATTTGAAACAGAGCCATAACTAGGTAGAGGTAATCAGAGTTTTGTCCCAGGGCAGCAAAATTTAATGGGTGCCAAAATTTCAAATAAATTTTTTAAAATTATATATAATTTAAATGTTGCTACATTTATATCTTGCTAGTTCTTATATTCCTCTAGCTACACAGGAACAATTAACTTAGCGCATAGAGAAAACAATGAGTTAAAATCTGAAACTAGCAGCAACAATTTCTCCCTGATTCTGCACTTACATTCCTTTCTCCCTATCCCCTTTTCAGGCAGTACAACTGAGCTGAACTCCTCTTGTGCTAGTACTGACATTCTTTTCAATCCAGCTGATATCTACCTCTTCAGTGGTCTTCCATTATCCAGGAGTCTATCCCCACAGGGCTTTGTGTCCTAGGATCTTCCCACCAACTCAACTGCATTTGACTTAATTGCTTTTTGTATTAATTTCACAAAGGAAGTAGGGTGGTCTAATGTAAAGAGAACTTGCCTCAAAGTCAGGAAGAAGACCTAGGTTTAAATTCTGCCTCAGACACTTACTCACTTTGTGACCCTGCAAGTCACTTAATTTCTCAGTATTCTAGGCTACTTAATAAGACTATACATTGCAGAGAAGGTGCTATTCTGCTTTAGTAGAAGCAATTCTTCACTGGGAACTCCACATACCAATAAAATCAAAGATCTGATATCTGTCCCTATTATTTTCATGTCATAAGAATGCTATTTACCTTGAGATACCAAAATCTCTATCCAAGGTTCTGATTATATGATTCCTATTTAGTAAATCTTCCTAGTTTTGTTTGATATAATTTAGCATTCATGGTCTTGTAGTATCTTAGTGTTGATAGAGACCTTAGTGATCATCTACTCCAACTTCCCACCTCATGTAGGAATGTTCTCCAAAGCATTCCTAATGAGTGATTGCCCAGCATCTACTCAAGCACCTTTAGTTTTGGTGAGCTTATTACCTCATGGGGCATCCCAGTCTATGTTCAAATGACTCTAATTATCCTTTGTATCAAGTCAAAATTATTCTTTCCACCTATTGAACATAATTTTGCCCCTTGAATAATTCTATCCTCCTTCAGTTCATTTAGCAAGTTGGAAGAAATGTCTCAGTGTCTCAGGCAGCAAGGGTAAAATAGATCTGAGATATCAAATTTGTTATGGGTGATCTATAAGGCCAATAATTTGCCTTCAGTCAATCAGGAGTTGAATGAGGATTCCATTTTAGTCTCTTTAATACCACATTTCTCATAATAGTCCATGACTCGGATTATAATTTCTGGAATTGGATAAACTAGATTAGAATTTTTTTTTAGTTTTTCAGAATTTGTCCAAATCCAGAGGAAGACTTTTTTTTTTTTGCTCTTGGGATGTAGAGGGGAAAAAACCCATCATCATCACCAATCCCCTTTTCCCTCCCAGAAGTATAATAGTGTCCTTCTGTTACGGTATTTGACCCTGTCCCATACCATTCTTTGGAAATTACAGACACCCTTTTCTACATACAGAAACCCTCTCCAGGTCTCCCACAATTAGCTTGTGTTTTATCAAAAGTTCTAGAACCCCTCCTATTTATTTAGTTACTATGATATGATGAACTCATGTGTTAATTCCAGTGTAAAGGAACTTACATAAGGAGTAGGTAACATCTTTTTTCTTCCCATCATCAGATGAATCTGAGTTGATGGTGCAGCTTCCAGACAAGATGCGGCTGGATCTTGCTATCGATGTCAACTATGACATTGTCAGCAAAGTGGCTCTTTTTCAGGTACATTTGCCTTCTGAGTCAAAGTTAAAGCTCATTCATTATTGGACTCCCATCTGTTTGCCTTCAAATCCAGTGTCCTTTCCTCCCTCCCTCCCTCTCTCTCTCTCTCTCTCTCTTGGTTTAGGGCTGTGACAGGCAAATGATTTTCGATATGCTGAAGAGGCTGAAGTCTGTTGTTTACCTGCCCAATGACTATGTGTGCAAGAAGGTATTTATTCATTCATTTTCTTTATTTGTTTAGTTATTTGTGTGTTGTTTATTTATGTAGTTGACAAAAGAGAAGTTAGAAAGAACCTTGGTGACTGTGAAAAGGAGAATCATTTGATGTCATGATTGGAAATATACATGGTCTACTTGCTACTATCAGCATTGCCACTAGTACCAATGCTTCAGATTAACACAGCTCCTTATACTTTTCCAAAAATGTTGATATTTATCTCTTGTTTGATAAACCATGGGAAGTAAGTAGGGCAGTTA
>JAQQSK010015846.1:0-10635 GCA_028658325.1 Potorous gilbertii
TCTATCAAGGTCCTCTTCTCCCCAACATGGGTTTAGAATAGGTAATACAGCCAGGATTTGATCAGTCCAGGAGGGGGCCAAGGCTCAAGCTATGCTTCCCTTGAAACATCTTGGGGAGCTTTGGCTGTTCTTTCATGGCTTCCTGGTCACCTAGAAATGTAAAAGGTCCCACCCATAATGAGTTGGGGCTTCTCTGACATGGTGGATGTCTAAAGACCACACAAGCCATTCTAACCTTACACTGTTGACAAAAAGCGGCTATCTATAGACAGAAGTCCTTTATTGAATATCCTTACTATGTTAAGGCTAAGGAAACTTATTTTTGTTAATTATCCAAAGACTTATGAGTGCCTTATTTAAATCTGAACTAACAGAGTACTAAAGTCAGAGCCATCCCTTCCAGTGACCTTTGAACTGGTCCCTAAAATAGATAATCATGGTATTCAAATTGGAAATAAATTTTAGAGGTTGACAGATAAACAGATAGATTTGGACTATTAGGATGTATATTGACAGAGTGGAAATTTTGAGATGCATACAGATATATAGACAAATTTGAAATGCTGAGATGCACATAGAGAGATCTGGAATTTTGAGATGTGTGTAAGGGGAATTTGGAATGTTGGATGACATGAGTCACTGGGTAAGCTTCCTATTTAGTTATTATTTAGAAGAATCCAATTAATAAAAATAATTATTCACACTTAATCATAACGATAATGAAATAAACAAATATACAAATACATAACAGTAATTCATGTATTATTTTATAATTTACAGAGCACTTTCCTCATAATTGTTTGGTGAAAAGGAGAACACTGGTTTTACTCCCATTTTGCTGATGAGGAGGCTGAGGCTCTGCGAAGTGATATAGCTTGCTTAAGTTCACACAGAGAATAAGTTTAAGGACCAGAGTTCAAATGCAAATCTTCTGATTCTAAGAGTGGAGATCTGTCATCTCTACCACACTGATTCTCAAAAGCCCAAAACAAAGCAGACAGTTTGGAATGAATTTTTGTTTTATTTCTTCTTTTCATGGGAGAATAGTTTTAAAGTCATCAGCAGTGTCCTGGAGACATAAGATGCCAGCCTAAGCCATGGACCTTTATCAATCAATGTATTAACCTCAGTAATGGAAAATAGCCCTGTGCACAACATGGACCATGTGGACCCTGAAGTTAATCTGATGCTAGAATACTGTGATGTGGGCGGAAGCTAGAAGGAACTAAGAGGATTTTTATAGCAGCTTGCCCCCTTCCCCCCCAAAAAAAAACCATGCCATTCTGTGCTGCAAAAAGAGAGGCAAGGCTCCTAGGAATAAGGATGTGTTCATCCTCCAGTATTCTGCCCTGGTCAGACCACATCTGATGTGTTGGGTCACATTTTGGGTGCTGCTGTCTAAAAAGTAGCGTGTGCAATGATAAAAGGGAGAGTACAGCAATGGAAAACCAAGTTGATGAAGGACATTGAGTCCATAACACATTCATATTGCTTGACAGATCTGGAGAAAAGGGTAATATAAAACCAAGAGAAGATTCAGGAAAGGTAGAGTACAAAATAATTGGCTAAAGTATTTGAAGGATTGCTGAGTGCAAGTGGGTTTGAATTTGTGCTGTTTAGTTTCTGAGAGCAAAATTAGGAGTGATAGAAATGACAAAGAGATTCATTTAAGTTTGATGTCAAGAAACTAACTTCTTCCCAATTAGAATAAGCCCAAAGTGGAACAGGTAGTGTCAGGAGGTGGTAGGTTCCCATTCTTTGGAGGTCTTCAAGCCGAGGTTTGAAGAGAAGTCTCATTGGGAACATGACAGTAGGGACTCTCTTTCCTCCCCCCATGCGTCTCTTGGTGGTATCAGAAGCTCACACAGGTTCAAAGATCGTACCTATGCAGTTATTCACAGATCTATCTTCCCAGCCTCTCTCCTGATCTGCAGTCCTATATCACTAACTGCTGCTGGACTTTTCAAACTGGGTGTTTGAAATTGTTTCAAACTGGTCTCTCTCAGCTCCAAAGTTCTGTGATTTTGTGAAAGGAGTTTCAACTTGAAACAGCATGAACTAGCTGGAAGCATGGCCAGTCACTGGGGCAGCCATCAGTTTGGAGAGTTTTTTGGGGACTGGGACCCACAAGCTGAGACACTTCAGCTACAAAAGGTCCTTTTCAAGCAGCCTCACCAGGTGAATTATGTCCCCTGCCACCACAGAAGGAAAGTTTGGTGGCCCACAGAATGGCTTATTATGCAGAAATATGGATTCAACACCATTCGCTTCCTGCAAGGAAGGATATTGCTTGGATCCAATCTCCTTTTATCTCTCTTTGCCTCAATGCTTTCAATGCTTTTCCCCTGCTTTAGCAATGAGTGTCTCATTATGCAGATCTCTCTGCATTTCACTTGGAAAATAAAACTAAGACAAAGAAGGAAACATATTTAGCTCTAATGATGTGAGCTGTTTCATTTTTCTGTTTAGATCTATTGCTGTTTAATGAGCTAAATATCTACCAGATGAGTTAGATACATCGATCCCCAGTACATCTCCTGTTAAGGGCCTTCTTAATGGAGAGATATGATTCAGATTGGGTACCACAGAATGAAGAAAACAGCCCAGAAGGCTGGATAGCAAACAAACCGGATATTTTAAAAGCATTCAGAGTAAAAGTACTGAGGACAGGTAGAAGATAATTAATCATTTTGCCACTAGTGTCTTGTAATGGACCCTGGCATTGCTAAGGAAGTAAGGAGGAAAACAACCTGCAAAAAGTAAATATATATCTTGACCAAAATTTCTGGAGAGTATTGGGCCTCTTGTAGTTGGTCAGAGAAATAGTTGATGTAATGAGTTCATTTAGGCAATAAATGGTAGCATTAAACATGCCAAAGGGGATAGTCCTGATTCTCATTTTAGCTGAGGATAACAACAAACAATGATTGCTTTCTCTTGTTCTCCTCCCTGTCTGATTGCTCCTTCTCAGTCTCTTTTTGCTGGATCTTCATTAATGTCACAACCACTAATTGTTAGCATCCCCCAAAGTTCTGTCCTGGCTCTTCTCTTTTTCCTTCTATGCTATCTCTCTTGATGATCTCATCAGCTCCTATAGTTTCAACTATCATATCTATGCAGATGATCCTCAAATCTGTCTAGCCTCTCTCTGGAGCTTCAGTTCTATATCACCAATTGCCTATTGAATATTTTGAACTGAATGTCCAATAGGCATCTCTCAACTCTTTGATGACCTCCTTCATAGCCTTGCTACAACCACCTTTCAACCCCAAAGAAATTTCTACCCTGGGACCGCAGGGTCCTGATAGATGATTGCCACTCAGACTATCACCTAAGAAAAAGACCCATCCATGCTTCCTTCGCTCACAAATCTATTCATCTCCTCAATACCCTTGCCAACTGCATTACCCCTCTGAAGCATTGTAGCATGCACAGTGACCGCACCCCTGTAAAACATCTCAGCAGACAGGCTAAACTAGGTTAAGAGTAACCAACAGGCCTCAAACCCATTGATGAGTTAATGGGATGTCTACTCCTAGCATATAAAGACTTCCCCTGGTGGAATGATTGGATGAGAACAATTTATTCCAATGGCCATGAAAGTGGCAAAAGCAGGTGCTTATAGAGTGCTTATAGCTTGGTCAGATATCAAAGATACCAAGTTCATCCACTGTATCCCACGCCATTCCCAGTTGTTTTGACTTTTGTCTTGCCACTGGACTTCAATGACTCAGGAAGAGAGAGTGAGGCTGATGACTTTGTGCAACTCTGCCTCCCTTAAATCAAATTCACACACAATTAAATTAAATCCAATTCACCCCCTGATGTCATTAGTCCTCTTTGAAAACAGATGAACAGTGACAATAATTACCCCCTGAAGTAATGTCCCCCTCTCCCTTCTGGAACCATGAATCACAATTAAGTCAACTACACTCTTGCTCCTGGAAAGAGCACATGAATTGGCTCCTCTGTGAAACTACCCATCATCCCTGTCAATTTTCTGTCCCTCATTCCATTTAGTGAGTTGTCTTTCCTGTCTTTGAGGGCAAAATTATTTCTGTTTTATATATGTAATCCTGATCCTTAGGAGAGTGCTTGGCACATAGGAAGAGTTCCATAAATGCATTTTTCACCCATTCATTGCTTCATCTCAAACTCAAGATGTTTAAAACAGAACTCAAACTTTCTCCTTCATCCTCCCATCTTCTGAAAATTCCTGCTACTGTCAAGGGCACTGCTGTCCTTTGAGTCACCTGGGTCAGAAAACATGATGTCATCCTCTACTGTTCTCTCCTGTTCACCCCACACATACAATCAGTGGCCAAATTTGGTGATTTCTTCCTCTCCAACATCTCCTGAATAAATTCTTTTATTTTTCTACTCCAGTAGCCAGCATACCAGTTTGGGACCCCATCACTTCTCACCTGGACCATTATGATGGCCTTTGGGTTGGTCAACCTAACTCAAATATCTCCTCACACTAATCCAACTTCCACACAGTGACCAAAATTACTTTCCTAAAGCCTAACAATCACTTTCCCAAAGTCTGACAATATCATCCCCACCCACCTTGAACTCAATCAGCTCCAATAGTTGTCTGTTACCTCCATGATCAACGGGAAGACTGAATGAGGTAATATTTGTAAAGTGCTTGGAAAACCTTAAAATGTTTTTATAAATGTTAGTTATTACTACAATTTTCCCTTGCACATTGTGATGGTTAAGGGCATTTTCCACGATCTGGAAAATCCACGTGAAATGTTTTGTCCCTTCCTTCACACAAGAGAAGAGGTCTGATTTTTTTCCTTTTTCTATTTTCTATTATTACCTTATCACAGTGAGATTTTCTGTTACTACAAATCTTATTGGAATATTTGGATTAAGTCCTTCGTGTGTTGTGAAACTCTCAGAAGATTCCCATGCAATTTGTTGTGCTGACCCACAATATACTGAAATCATCATGGGGAAAGTCACCCATGAGGAAGGGATAACTGTGTTATTAAATTAATATTATTAATATTATTATTAGACCCAATTCTTGCCCTCTTGGAATTTATAGTTCATTTCACAATAGCAAAGCCATCCAGTGAGAAAGGTCAATAATCTTTGACATGTTCATATATGGGATAAGCAGATAGATAGATATAGATATATAAACACATGTACACATACATGCACATATGCATGCATACATGTATATATGCGTATATACAAACATATTTACATGTATGTATAAATATATATAGTGTATAGGTATGTATGTATCGATATCTCTATATCTTTGGATAGATAGATAAATAGGTAGATAGATATCTTGAGTTATAGAATCTAGGGCTAGAAGGGACTTTAATCCAGTCCAACATCTCACCATTTTACAGAGGAATTTCAGAGAAAGAAAATGACTTGATGGAGGTCACACTGTCAGCAACTGGCAGATCCAGGATTCAAACTTCTACTCTTTGGTTCTAAATTCAGTGTTCTTCCCATTATTCCATGTTGACTGTTGACTTAGGAGTTATGGCGGATATCATATATCATGAAGGTGGTGCAAGGGTGAAATGACATACTCTTGTTGGAAGGGGATTAACAAGCATTCTAGGAGATATGACCTAGTAAGCTAAACTAGGGTCAAGGCAAGAGGAATGGAAAGACAAGGATGGATATGAGATCTTCTGAGGATAGAATTAACATGATTTGGCAAGCGATTGCCTGTGAGGAGTGAGTGAGAGATCAGAACCATGGTAATGGTGGCAACAATAATGCCATTAGTAGAGACAGACGGAAGCAGTGTGCCATAATGTAAAAAGAATGAATCCTGGAATCGTGAAGATATTAGTCAAATCTTGCCTCTAAGACATACCAAGTATGGACCCTGGTTAAGTTGCTTAAACTTTTCGTATCTCCAGCAACTTTCTAAGATCATTGCTCCCTCTGATTTTCTCTACTAATGAACTCAGAGTTCTGATCCAACACCAAAAGAAAACAGAAAAAGGGATCAAGAAAAGTCTGGCCCCAATAGAAAAGGCTCTCATCATTCAGACTATAAAGCAAAGCTTCACAGAAATTAAAGAAGTTCCTAACATTGGTGTAGGGTCTAACAATGAGGTTACCAAAGTGATCGGGATGACACAGATATGGGATTTTCTGCAATGTGGCCCAAGCAGATGAGATACTCCCAAAGCAGGAAGGGATCTCTTAGTCCCTATATCAGAACAAGAATCCCAAGTCATAGGTTTTGACCTCAAGGGGCCCTCTATAGACATCTAGTCCAATCATCTCATTTTTACAAATAAAGGAAACTGAGGCCCAGGGAAATTCCTAGAACTTGGAGCTATATGTGACATCAGAGGATGTCTAGTCTAACCCTGTCATTTTACAGATGAGTAAACTGAAGCATAGGGAGTTTAAATGAGTTATCTAAAGTCATGCAGTTAATTACTATCCAAGGAGGGATTTGAATCCAGGTCTTCTGACTCCAGAGCCAGGACCTTTTATTTTACAAATCTGAATCCAGGTCTCTTTTAAGTTCAAACCCAATGCTGCTTCCTCTGTTCCACATGGCTCAGGAATCTCCTAGCTCCTGGATCACTGGGGTTCTGTTGCTTGTTTATTTGTTCACTTTGCATTTGTTTTGTTTTTAAATGATAAGAATCTGCTTCCCTTATTTTCTGACTAGGCACTTTCTCCACAAATAGAACTTAAAATCTCTCTGGCCAAGTCACTACCATTTGAGAGCATATGGCAGACTATCTGACCCACCCCATAGTTATAGACTGTCCCCAAGAGACACATTTAAAACAATGAGAACTCAGCAGAGAAAAGAAATGCCATCAGAGTGATAGAACTATAGTCAATAAGCTCCAGTTACTGTATCCTTGAATGCTACTTGAAGGATGAGCTCCGGGAAACGTTCTTACGAGTGGAATTTGTGGGCCAAGGATAGATCAGTAGGCTGGAGACAAAGGGTGATAGAGAAAGATGCTATTTTAACTGGGTAAGGTAAACTAAAGGGCTGGTGGGCTGTCTTGCCTATATCAGTTCCTTGAAAGCTATTACTGGTAGAAAAATTGATTTAGAACTGATAGGGATATCTAATACCACTGCCTCACTTTACAGATGAGGAAACTGAGGCCTAGAAAGTGAAGGGACTTACCCCAGGTCATTCAGAGTGCAGAGCTGGGATTTGAACCCAGCACCTGTGACTCCAAACCTCCATTTTTCCTTGGGAAATAAATCAAGCTAACAATCATTGATGAGCTTTGTGATGTTGAGGACCTCTCAGGACCCCAGTTTCTCTGTAAAAGGAGAAGATTGGACTGGATGATCTCTAAAAGGTGCCTTGTAGTTCTGACATTGTATGAACTGTAGGAAGTGCCCTCCAGTCAACAAAATGAAAGAGGCTGAGAAAGAGAGCTGAAAATAACCTTGAAGGTAATGGATGAGAAAGTAGAAGAAAATCAATTCAAGGAAAATGTATTAAGTGCAGAAAAAACTCAACGAGAATGAGATGTGGCAAGGAAAGAGGCTGGTCTAGGAGTCAGGAGGCTAGGGCTCTAGTCTGAGCCCAGTGACAAATTGCTTGGGTGATCTTGGCCCAATCAGTTAACCTCTAATCTCCCTAAGCCTCAGAGCTCTCTTTGGTCAAATGAGATCTGAACTAAATGGTATCTTCCTCCCCTTTCCTCTCTGATATTCCAGGAGAAAGGATAACAAATATTTAGGTACATCTACACCACCCATGATGTCTATGTGTCTTTCATGCGATAGGTACTCAATAAATATTCTTTGGTTTGATGTGTCTGCCTGGAAAGTTGGAGGGGAGGGGAAGAGGGATTGGGTAAGGCAGGGGAATTGTCATTCCTTCTATTTCCAAGCATTTGCATGCATGATGACATGTCAATATAACAAAAACAAAAGAGCAAGCCTTTCTCTTCATCCTCTAGGGAAGGAAGGAAAGAGGGAGAGAAAGGGGGAGTGAAGGATAACATAACATTTGGAGTTGAGAGTACTTAGGCTTAAAATTTAACTTTGTCTCTTTAGGACCACCCCTTTATCTGGAAATAGTCCAACTGGGTTGTGATTCCTTTCATTTATTTGTCATCAAAAGAGCACTTTGCTAATAAGAGAGGAATAACAAATATACACAACACTTAAGAGTTCTTTAAACAGCTGTAGTTACCATCTATTTGTATCTGTAAGTTAGGGAAAAGGAAACCTATAATTCAATGATAGAGGGAACTTCTTGAGGAGGACACTTCCTCCAACAATGCTGATTGATCCTTTTCTGCCTCTTGAGAAAGTTTCCCAGAGTTCTGAAATGGCATGAACTTGCCCAGGGTCCTCCAATGTGTCTCCAAGGTTGGGCTTGTGCCCCAAGGCCAATTCTCTGTACAATCTCTCATCTGGGAATAATTGCTATCAAACGCTATGGTATTCTCGAATTTCATACTTATACTTCTGGAGCGTGAATCTTGAATTTACAGCTGAAGTTTATTTTGTTGATTACTAGTGATAGAAAAACTATCAATAAAGATCAAGTATCATGCTTTACAATTAAGGAAGCTTCTTCCTCTTTGCCGTTTTTATGGGGCAGATTGAATGAGCATTTTCATCCCCTATTCACAGATGCAGAAACTGAGGTTCATAGGGGTCAAGTGATTTGTTCAAGATCCTAGAGCTAGTAAACATTGGAGCTAGGGCTTGAGCCTCGGTTGTCCCCACACTAAACTACTTCTTATGCACTCTCCATAAGGAGGCAAGAGAGTCTGTAGGACATCTATAAAAAATTACAATATTGAAATGAAAAGAAAAAAATCTTAGATGCCTAAAGGGCCAAGCCTCATTTATCTGGAAAATTCACATCCTTAGCAAAAAACAATTATCCATTGAGATGTCAGAGGAAGTCAAGAGGAGGTGCTCTGAAACAGCAGACGTGTGCAGTGTGATCTTGATGGGGATATTATAAAGAGATAATTCTCACAGCTGGGCCATGCAGGCCCAGGGGGTGGGATGATGAAATGACGTGAGGTCTGTAAGGACAAAAAGGAGAGTGAGATCAGGGAAATGGAAAAGCACTGGCATCTTGAAGCCAGAGGACACTCAGCCAAAGCCTGGCTCTGTCACCTATTAACCTGTGTGACCATGGACTTTTCTCTCCTCTCTGCTGGGGTCCAGTGCCCTCCTGGGTAAAAGAATGGGTCAAGTGAGTTTAGATAAACTCTGAGATCTAGATCCTATAATATTATTAACAAAGGAAAGGAGACAAATGAGGAGAAGGAAGACTAGAGGAAGGAAGCCATATGAAAAGGCACCAGAGGAGACCAGCTTCATAAATCTTTTGTGGCAGATTAAAAGGACAGAGGTTAGGAGATTGGTGTGCCATATCTGTCACGGAACAGGAAGATGCCTGGTGATCAGAGGAGAGCAGAGGCAAGCAGCTCCTGGGAGAAAATGGGGAATAAAATAATTTAAGCCTGAGCCCAGATGAGGAAAAATGCAAGCCCATTCAGTGCCCTGATGCACTTGTGGGTGATCTGTGACACTCTCCTACCAGCAAGTTGTGTTGTAAGTTGCACTTCCAACTTTCTGGGTGTTCTGGGCTATAGTGAACAGGGTAGGAAATGGATAAGTCATAAAAGGCCAAGACAGAAGGAAAGGATTAGGGGAGAAATTCTTCCTTTTATTTTCAGAGAAGTAGTTGATATGGAGGTTGAGGGGTGGTCCTACAGTCAGAAACATCTGAGTTCAAATCCAGTCTCAGCTCTTGACTAGTTGTGTGACCCTAGGCAAATCACTTTTCTGAGTCAGTTTCCTCACTTGTAAAATGGGGATAGAAGTAGCACCTATTTCCCAGGTTTGATGTAAGACTCAAAGAAGAAAATAATTGTTAAGTGCCTGGTGCATAGTAAGGACTGTAGAAATATTAGTTATTGTTATTGAATTCATGGTTTGGGGCTATAAAGAAGGACTTCAAGATCTAGCAGTAGCAGAGAGAAGCCTGAGCTGGGTTGCCCAACCTCTTATTTTTCCCTTCAAGGAAATCCTTTAATAGTCTTGGGCAACTAGATGATGCAGTGGATAGAGTGCTGGGCCTGGAGTCAGGAAGACCTGAGTTTAAATCTGGCCTCAGACATTTACTAGCTCTATGATGCTGGGCAAGTCACTTAACCTTGTTTGCCTCAGTTTCCTCATCTGTCAAATGAACTGGAGAAGGAAATGGTAAACCACTGTACTGTCTTTGCCAAGAAAACTCCAAATAGGGTCATGAAGAGTGAGACATGACTGATATAGCTGAACAACAAAATATATAATCGTTATTTATTTTTTTAATATAAATTCATTTATTTAACTTTTTACATTCATTTTCAAAAAATTTTGGGTTCCAAATTTTCAACCCATTTGCCCCCTCCCCCCACCCCAATACACCGAGCATTCTAATTTCCCCTATCACCAATCTGCTCTCTCTTCTATCATCCCTCCCTTCTCTTGTCCCCATCTCTCTTTTGTCCTGTAGGGCCAGATAACTTTCTATTCCCCATTACCTGTATTTCTAATTTCCTAGTAGCAAGAACAATGCTTGACAGTTGTTCCTAAAACTTTGAGTTCCAACTTCTCCCCATCCCTCCCTCCCCACCC
>JAQQSK010015847.1:0-10635 GCA_028658325.1 Potorous gilbertii
AGGATAGGATGGAGGGTAATATAGTTAGTTTCACACAACACGACTATTATGGAAGTCATTTGCAAAACTACACAGATATGACCTACATTGAATTGCCTGCCTTCCCAAAGGGAATGGGTGGGGAGGGAGGGATGGGGAGAAACTGGAACTTAAAGTTTTAGGATCAACTGTTGAGTATTGTTCTTGCTACTAGGAAATAAGAAATACAGGTAATGGGGAATAGAAAGTTATCTGGCCCTACAGGACAAAAGAGAAGATGAGGTAAGGGAAGGGAGGGATGATAGAAGAGAGGGCAGATTGGTGATATGGGTAATTAGAATATCCAGTGTATTGGGGAGGGGGAGGGGTCAAATGGGGAGCAAATTTTGGAACCCCAAATCTTGTGGAAATGAATGTAAAATGTTAAATAAATATATTTAAAAAAAAATAAAATCTACTTTTCAAATGATTTGCATTATATTAGAAATAGCTGCTTTTGAAATGTTTGTTAAAACACACTTACATAAAACTGTTTCTGGAGAGTTTTTTGGGGATACCTTATTGATGGCTTATTCAATTTTTTATTTTGAGAGGGTTATGTGTTCTATTTTTTAATTCTATTAATATGAGAAATTTACACTTTTGTAAATATTCATCTATGTCATTTAATTGATAATTTCATTGGAATATAGTTAGAAAAAAGCTCTTTATTACTAACCTAATTTTATCTTCATTATTGGTGCATTTACCTTTTTGATTTTAGATATTATTAATTTTCTTTTTAAATCAAACTTTTAATTAATCAATTTTTTTAAAAGATCAATTTTTTTTGTTTTTTGAAGAAATCATGTTAACCAATCGTTTTTGTCTTTTCCTGTTTTTTTTTCCTTAAAACAGGTAGTACTAGAAGACTGGTAATGCTAGATTCTTACTCTCACCTCTGTTGAAGTAGAAACATACACATCTGGAAGGTGCAGATGTCTTCTGAATATGTATAGAGTTGAGAAACTTCATGACAGAGTAGGGGGAGGGATTTTTAGAGGGGCATGTGGATTGAGATCTAGGATGGTGGGGGAAAATGGTTGGATGTTTGAAGGTATATGTGCATTGAAATTAGGGGCATGAGGGAGTGGAGAGGAGAGATTCTTGGAGGGGTGGGTTAAATGTGGGTTATGAGGATGAGAAGAGAAGATAAGGCAACAGGGGTAGGTAAAAAGGGTTGAGAAAGAGAAAAACGTTAGTGAAAATAAGATGGGGGAAATTCATAAACTGTAATTATAACTCTGAATGTGAATGAGATTTATTCAGCAGCTCTCTTTGTAGTGACAAAGAACTGAAAATTACAAGGATTTCCATCATTTGTGGAGTGACTGAAAAAGTTGTGGTGTATGGTTGTGATGGAATGCTAGTGTGCTATAAGAAATAATTAGTTCAATGATCTTAGAAGGGTAGAAAAATTCTTGCACAAAGTGACGATGAACAAAGCGAGAAGAACCAGGAGAGTATTTTATTCAATCACAGCAACATTGTTTTAATAACAAATTTGAGTGATTTTGGACTAACATGAGTCTTTGTGACTACTACAAATAAATTTAAAATAAACGGCATATGAAGAAAATGCTATTCAGAGAAAGAACTGATAAATTGAAGAATGTGTAGAATAGTTTTACACTTATCTATCTATCTACCTATCTATCTATCTATCTATCTATCTATCTATCTGGATCTCACGGTACTCATGTGAAAAATCCAGAAGTGGAGGAGGGAAGAAAAAAAGAAAAAAACACAAATTTACTTGATAATTTTCCTGTACATTTGGAAGGAATCGCAATCTGTATACGGCAGGTTAAAGTTTCATGTGCAAAAAATTTTTGTATTATACTGAATAATGGAGATTCATGCCTTGTTGATGAATAGAAAATAAAATAATCTTTTTAAAATGAAAGAAAATTCTATTCATCTCCTTACCTTCTTTCTTAATTATTTTGTGGTTAGAGCTAGATAGCTTTGAAATTTCAAGACTCTACTTGCATAATTTTACTCTCTGTTTCAGTCTCTACTTGGTTTGACTTTTCCTTTAAAAATTTGGATTGTCTGCCATTTGATGCATATATTTTAATACAATTATTTATTAATATATTTTATTTATTATTTTTTATATTTAATATATTTATGTTTTTGTCTATGGTACATTTTTTTTCAAAATACAGGTCCCATGATTCACTCTTTTTTATTATGTCTACTTTTTTATTTTGCTTTATGTGAGACCGATTTTTGCCCTGCATTTTTGCATTTCAGGTGAATTGTAATAGGCTCCTGCCTCTTATTTTAGCTTTGTGTGTATGTCTTTCTCTTTTAAGAGTCTCTTGCAAACAGCATGATTTTCCAATTCATTTTGCTATGTAAATTGTGTTATATGATGATGATAGAAGACTATTGTGCTATAAGAAGTGATGAACGTGATACTTTCAGAAAATCTGGGAGAGACAAACATGAATTTATGCAAAGTGAAATACATACATTGTGAACAAAGTAACACCAACATTGTGAAGTGATTAGTTAAGGATGACAATGATACTTAACAATGTAAAAACGCAAGAAAACTCTGAAGGACTTATGATGAAAAATGTCGTCCATACCCAGAGAAAGAATGGATGGTGTCTGAACACACCCTGAAGCATATTTTTAAACTTACTTTATTTTGTTGAGGTTTTCTTTCTTTGTTTCTTTTGTCTAGTTTTCTTTCACAACATGACTAGCATGGAAATCTTTTGAATGACTATACATGGATAACTTTTGCTTGCCTTCTCAGCAAGTGGGGTAAGGATGGAGGAAAGCAGAGAACTTGCAACTGAAAGTAAATTGTTTTTACATGTAAGTGGGAAAAAGATAATGCTAAAGAAATAGAAAAGGAAATTAAAGTTATCAATAGTCATATGAAAAGAGCTCTAAATAATTATTAGTTTGGGAAATGCAAATGAAAACAACTGCAGTGTACCATCTCATACTTATCAGATTGGTTATTATGAAAGAAAAGGAAAGTGATAAACATTACACAAGATTAGTGAAAATTGGGACCCTAATTCATCATTGGTGAAGTTATGACCTTATCTAACCATTCTGGTGAACTCTTTGAAACTACAATCCAAAATCAATCAAACTGTACATCCCAGTACATGCCTGTCTTCCCCTTAATCATACTTTTAAAATATAATCCCTTCATGCTCAACTCACACCTGCACCCTTTGTCTATATATACTCCTAACTGCTCTGATAATGAGGAAATTCTTATGAGTTACAAGTATCATCTTCCCATGGAGGAACGTAAAAACTTTAACCTTGTTAAATTTTTTATTATTTCTCTTTCTGTTTCCCTTTTTATGCTTCTCTTGAGTCTTGCACTTTGAAGTGAAATTTTCTATTCAGCCCTAATCTTGGCATAAGAAATGCTTGAAAGTCCTCTATTTCATTGCATGTCCATTTTCTTCAAGAAGGGATTATATTCAGTTTATCTGGGTCGGTATATCTTGTTTGTAAGCTCAAAGTTTGGAATTCCCCCACACAGGGATTTCTAGATCTCCTCCCCTTCCACCAAATAATTCTCCAAATTTGATACCAAAGGAAAAGGCCAAGGAGTTCCTTTAAATCAATTATAGGTAGTAGTTTGATAAATTGGGTTACTTATATTGAGGTGGTATGATGAATCTCTGTTAATAGTGTCAGTCTGTGGTAGCAACCAGACTAAACAGTGAGTCTCAAAAAAAAAAATCTCCAGAGTGAGTATAAAAAACAGAAAAAGGGAGGAGAGTGCATCACTACTAATTTGTGAATATTTGGGGTTTTCTTCTTAGTAACGAGCTTATTTCCAACCTTTCCTTTACCTAATATTATTCAAAAAAGTCTAAAGACAAGATTTATACTGCGCCAAATGTTCATAAACAGGTCACCATATTCTTGTTATAACTTCTGCCTGACACATTATATGAATTATGCTTTAGATACAGAATTTATGATTCTGTATCTAAGCAATGATATTTAACAGGTCACCATGTGTAGGATTCCACCTTTCACAGACTATATGTTAATAGTTTCTCAGTTCTCTCAAGTGTTATAGATTTTCACCATTTGGAACCCCACATAATAAACCAAATTCCAATCTTTTATCTCTGATAATGAATAAGCTGTTAAATAACTCATGGACTCACACCACTGAATACAAATAATTCAAAGCAAAGACAACAATTAGAGTACGAAACTTTCAAATAAAAATATGAGGCACACTTTCCCATAACCACACACAGATTCAGTGGAACAGTGAGCATATGCATAGTATGCTAGGGTTTCTGTATGTATATATACGTATGTGTATATGTATTTCTGTATATGAATGTATATATGTGTACGTATATGTACATATATTTGTGTGTATGTATGTATATATATATATATATGTGTGTGTGTATGGAATACACATGACAAAGCCATTTCAGGTTTCTGCCACTTCAAGACATTGATTTCCTTTCTCTTATTGTGAAATTCCATGTTATTTTTTAATAGTTAAATTTTAATTTTTTTTAAATTTATGCAGTAAAAAAAGGATTTACACAATACAGGATAATAAAAACATTGCACGTGAAATTGCAAATCTATTATGTGGAGCTTGCTATTTCTTTTAAATTAGTTCAAATAAACTTTAAAAAGTTATCATGTTGATATCTTTATTCTTTTCATTCCACCCTAGAGTTGGGTATTAGGCACAAATATGTATATATGTAAAATCATTTTATACATACGTCTGTTTATCAGTTCTTTCCCTTTATGCAGATAATATCTTCCTTCATAGGCTTTTGTACCTAATTTGCATATTCATAATAGTGAAAATGTAGCTTTTTATGGGAATAGTATCTTTACTGGGTAGTTCTTAAAATTGTATTCCCTGGAGCTGCTTTTCTCCTTTCCTCCTGATGGTGGAGTTAACTCTCCCTTTATTTAATTTAGAACTTTCTAGATTGCCTTTTTCATCAATCTAAGGGATATAGCAAGTCTAGATATTTCCCACATGGCATCATTTACTTTCCTCATATGAGAAAGGATGCCAAATACTCTCAGGATGACTAAAATTGTTCATGTTAACTAAGGGAGTAAAGAACGTAATCATTTCTTTAAATTTGCTTTATAAATTTTTAATGGGACATTCCTATGTTTTTTAACCTTTGCTACCTATGAATAGAAAACATAGACATTTAATGTCTGAAGTGGGAAAAGTCTAAACGCCTAAGACATTTTTATTAGTATAACTGAAACAATAGTTTATGGATTCAGCACTTAGAGTACCAATCTTAGCTTTGTTCTTCTATAGTAATTGAACCCTCTTCACAACTCTACTTTATTATATTGTGTTTAATTTGATAAATAATAGAGAAACAAGGATCCACCTAAAATGAAATAACAATAACAAGGGAGAGTAAATAAATAGATACGACTCACATTCTCTGCTTTATGATGAAGTTGCCATAGATATAACGGTGGTTAAGAGAGGAATTGATGCCTTTTTATCTTTTTTTCCATCACTGAGTTGAGTCATCAAAAAAGGGTGATCTCAGAAAGAGCTCTAGATGTAGATTTCTAAAAGCATAAGGACCTTGAAATTACAAACTTCTTTTAAACGAAAAAAGAATATAGAAGTGAGAAGGAAATCATGTTCTTGAGTATACAATTAAATGTTCAGTAGGTGGCAGCAAAGGTAAATATTCTGGGTGATGGGATTGGTAGTTAAAAAATGAGGATGTTCTCATATTAATCTGAGCCATACTTGCTCCATATATCAGATTATTAAGTCAGTGTCACAGAAGATTATAATTTTTCTGTCTCTTCAAACAGGATACGCCTTTGTAAGAGCAGTATTTGTTGGAGGAGATTTTCAATTTTCTTATTGTGAACTGTGACTTTCATATCTCAGTTTCTCCACCTAGCAGAGTAACATGAGTAATATGAGGTATTCCTAGAAAGTCAATGAGTGAGCATAAGTGGAACTATGGGGAAATAATTTAGATAAAATGTAATGCCAGGAAAATGGAGGTTAACAGTTGACTCAGGAAGCAGGAGAGTGGCAAGGATCAGGAGAAAGTGATAGGCAAAAAAAGATTTCACCTGTTACTCATTGGAATTAGAATATGGTTGAGGAGCTTGGACTATCAGGAATGTGAATAAGATTGATTAGAAGTTTATTAGGAAGACAGAGAGAACTATTCCATGTGGTCCCCTTGTTGAAGTGATGTGGGATGATTGATACTGAGTGAAAACCATCAGTTCTGGGAGTCTCAGTGTCATCAACAATCTCCAGTGCTTTGGAACAAGCTCTAGGAAAACTTTCTCCATGAAGATCAGGAAAGACTTCTAACTGGGAGGAATAAGAAGTTCTTCCTCTTTTTGAATAGAGAAAGACATGCAAATTAGGTTCCTCCCTACTGAGATGAAAAGCAGCCCCAAACCTGTACCTGTATCTCTGAGAGACAAGCTCAAGCTCTCTGTGCCCTAGAGGACTAACCAAGAAACTTATCATGACATTTAGACTGAATTGGATTTTCCTTCTGAGTATTTTCCAAGGTAGTTTAATGGAGAAGGGTGGAAAATATGAAATGGTGACTTACTGTGACTCTTGACTCTAAAACAATGTCTCTGTGTTGCAGGTGTCCTATGTGATGTGCAGCTGGTGGAGTCTGGGGGAGATGTGAGACAGCCTGGAGGTTCTCTGCGTCTCTCTTGCAAAGCTTCTGGATTCAGGTTCAGCAATTACTGCATGAGTTGGGTCCGTCAGGCTCCAGGGAAGGGACTGGAATGGGTTGCAGAAATTAGCAGTAGTGGAAGTGGTACATACTATGCAGACTCCGTGAAAGGTCGATTCACCATCTCCAGAGATAATGGCAACAGCATGGTACCCTTACAGATGAATTCCCTTAACACCGGGGACACAGCTCTTTATTATTGTACAAGAAACACAGCAAGGAAAAGGATTGTGAGACCAGACAAAAAGTTTCCCTGCCAGGAGGTGACGTGCTAGTGAGTCCAGAAGGTGGTTAAGCTTACGACACACAGAGTACCAATTGCCCAGACTCACTAACAGGTGTAGAGAGAATCCGAACTATTTCTATTTATGGCCTGTGTTGTTTTTGTTCTGTCCCAGGAGAAAGAATCTTTTCTAGCAGCTGCCTATCATTTTCAATGCCTCACTCACTCCCACCCCCATCCCATATTCAATCAATTGTTGTGTCAGGTAACTTCTACTTTCAACTCATGTCTAGTAAGTTCTCTCTTCTCTCCTCAGATACTGCAACCCTTCTTACCAGTTCAGCCTGGATTATTATGCTAGCTTGCTGTTTATTCTCCAAGTCACATTACTCTCTTCACTCCATTTCATACCAAACCCAGTTATCAAGATTATCTTCCTAAAGCACAGGTTTCTGCATTTCCCCAAAATTCTAGATACTCCATTACCTCCAAGGAGAAAATGTACAATCACATTTGGCTTTTAAATCCTTCCATAGCATGGTTTCTACCTATCTTATTCTACTTTGCTCCTTTCCACACACTCAGCAGTCCAGTGACACTGACATTCTTGCTGTTACTTTCACAAAAGATTCCATCCCACTCCTGTCTGTGTTATTAATGGTTGGAATTCTTTTCCTCCTCATCTCTGCCTCATGGCCCATTTATTTTCCTTTGCATCTCACCTAAAACCTTCCTTGCTTCTACTTTCTCCATCTTCTCTAATTCTACAAACTTTGCATTGCATATACAGAAAATTATAATTACTGTTTTCATGTTGCCTCTGTGAATGAATATGAACTCCTAAAAAATAGGTACTCTTTTTTGCCTTCCTTTATATGTCCAGTACTTGGCATAGTACAGTGCCTGGTACAAAGTATGTGCTTAATAAATCAACACTTCTTCCTGATTTGGCCTTCTGTTCTTTTCTGAGTGAGGCTCTCCCATACTGCTGAGATGTATTCTATTTGTGATTTCCATTGAATGTAATATGTAAAATGTAAAATATCTGACATTTGAATATATTCCCCACAAAAGTATCCATAGGAATTACAAATTATGCATTCTTTTAAGTTAAATTTAAGAATAATATAAATTAGGCATATTAAAACATTCTATTATCAGTGTTGGTAACCTGAGAATAAAACGGGTCAGTGACTGATTGATTCTACAGCCAAAGATCCCAAGCTAAAAACAACTCTCCTTTTCTAGATTTTGGCAAGTACAGAAAAAAGAACAGAACAAATAGGTGACACTAAGGGTTTAAGGTCAACAGGACTGATTACATAGCTGAGTCATGGGGAACAACATCTTAGTATGGAAGCTGGGAATGGGGCCTAAGAAAACTCCCATCTTTGATTAAGAAGTGATTATTAATTGAATCCTCTTGCAAGTTTCAAGATAATGGCCTGCACTTCTTTGGAGAGCAAATTAGATAATTCTTGAAATATAGTTTATTTGTGTAAAGATAGAAGGTTTAATGCCTTTATGACAAGTCATACTCACTGAATGTTAGCAGAGTTGCATGAGACAAGAATAGAGAAGTGGTTGGCAAGAAAACTGGATTTCAAAATTTAACCCATTACAGGTGACCTGAATTCTGAACTAAGTTCATAGATACAGAACCAAAACTAAGTAGTCAGGTACAGAACATAATCAATTAATTGTAAGTAGGATCAATAAGAATATGCTACAGGATCCATTTTAATCTTCTCAGTATTACATGGACACAGCAACTTCACATTCATTATGCTTAGGTTAAACATGTTTTTCCACATGGTCAAAAGAATATTCCATTACAACTTATAAGCAAGTGGACAGAAATGATTGTTGCTTTAGTTGATGTAAGAAATTTCATTAATCAACCTGAGAGGAGTTTTGAGCCATGAAGTATGAAATATGAAGGGAATTGTCACTACATAAAATACTTGGAGTGATTGACTGACCAAGAGCATTCCCAAACTATAAAAGCAAATTAAAAAGGATTTAAATTCTTTGTTAAAAGTAAGGGAATTCTAGCTGTTCCTTTCTGGTGCCCTCTCATCCTGGTACCTGGGTTTTTGCACTCAACAGCAATAAGGTACTTCCTCGTCATTAGTGTTGTCTCTACTAGCACTATAATAGGAATGTTTAGAAAAGATTTTCAATATAGTCATGAGAGTCCATATCTTTTAAAATTAGGATTCAACTTATCAAACCTGTAAAAATACGGACGTAAGGTTCATGTTTACCAAACACCATTTCTTTTCACCCATTCATTATTCAAAATGCTTGCTCATGAATTTCTGTTAGTGACAAATACTGATGAGCATTAAACTTTTTTTGATAATTTTTTGCATTTAATTGTATTTTTTACAATAACATATAGCTATCTAATTCATTTTCCAAGAATTTTTTATTTTTTTAATATAAATTTATTTATTTATCTTTTTACATTCATTTTCACAAAATTTTAGGTTCCAAATTTTCTCCCAATTTCTCCTCTCCCCCTATCCCAATACACCGAGCATTCTAATTTCCCATATCACCAATCTGCCCTCTCTTCTATCATCCCTCCCTTCTCTTCTCCCCATCGTCTCTTTTGCCCTGTAGGGCCAGATAAATTTCTATTCCCCATTACCTATATTTTGTATTTCCTAGTGGCATGAACAATACGCAACAGTTGTTCCTAAAACTTTGAGTTCCAACTTCTCTCCATCCCTCCTTCCCCACTTATTTCCTTTGGAAAGGGAGGCAATGCAATATAGGCCATATCTTTGTAGTTTTGCAAATGACTTCTATAACAGTCATGTTGTGTAAGACTAACCATAATTTTCCCTCCATCCTATCCTGCCCCCATTGTTCTATTCTCTCTTTTGATCCTGTCCCTTCCCGAGTGTTGACTTCAATTTGCTCCCTAATTCCATTGCCCTCCCTTCCATCATCCCCCCCACCCTGCTCATCTCCTTCTCTCCCACTTTCCTGTAGTGTAAGACAGGTTTTCATACCAAAATGAGTGTGCATTTTATTCCTTCCCTTAGTCGAATGTGATGAGAGTAAACTTCATGTTTTTTATTTCTCAGCTCTCCTCTTTTTCCCTCCACTAAAAAGTCTCCTGCTTGCCTCTTCTATGAGAGATAATTTATCCCATTCCATTTCACCCTCTCTACTCCAACTACATTTCTCTCTCACGGTTTCCCTCGATTTCTTTTAAGATATGTTCCCATCCTATTCAATTCACTCTGTGCTCTCTGTCTCTGTGTGTACGTGCATGTGTGTATATGTGTGTGTGTGCATGCCCGCATGTACATGTGTGTGTGTACGTGTGTGTGTGTATGTGTGTGTGTGTGTGTGTGTTTGTGTAATCCCACCAACTACCCAGAAACTGAAAAGTCTCTGGAGTTATAAATATTGTCTTTCCAAATAGGAATGTTAACACTTCAACTTTCGTAAGTCCCTTGTGACTTCTCCTTGCTGTTTACTTTTTCATGCTTCTTCTCATTCTTGTCTTTGAAAGTGAAATTTTCTTTTCAGCTCTGGTTTTTCATCAAGAATGCTTGAAATTCCTCTATTTCATTGAAAGACCATATTTTCCCCTGAACTGTTATACTCAGTTTTGCTGGGTGGGTGATT
>JAQQSK010015848.1:0-10635 GCA_028658325.1 Potorous gilbertii
CATTCTCTTCAATTTTTTCATTCTTTTGGTTTTGTTTTGTGATTTCTTGGTTTCTCAGAAAGTCATTAGCCTCCATCTGTTTCATTCTAATTTTGAGAGAGCTATTTTCTTCAGTGAGCTTTTGCACCTCTTTTTCCACTTGGCTAATTCTGCTTTTGAATGCATTCTTCTCCTCATTGGCTTTTTGAACCTCTTTTGTCAAATTAGTTAGCCTATTGTTCAAGGTGTTATTTTCCTCAGCATTTTTTTGGGTCTCCTTTTTCAAGGCATTGACCCATTTTTCATGCTTTTCTTGCATCTCTCTTATTTCTCTTCCCAGTTTTTCCTCCACCTGTCTAACTTGATTTTCAAAATCCTTTTTGAGCTCTTCCATGGCCTGAGCTCATTGGATACCTATTTCAGATATTTGAGATACAGAGGCCTTGACTCTTATGTCTTTACCTGATGGTAAGCAGTTTTCTTCCTCGTCAGAGAGGAAGGTTTGAATCATTTGGTCCCCAAGAAAATAACCTTCTATGGTCTTACATTTTTTCCCTTTTCTGGGCATTTCCCCAGCCAGTTACTTGACTTCTGTGAGTCCTCTCCACCCCTGCCTAGATCTGCCTAGCTAGTCCTTGAGGTGTGAGATTCAAATGCTGCTCCCCCGCCTCAGGGCTTTTGGTGGCTGGCCTGGCTGCTATTCAAGGTAAGATTAAATCAGATTCTCAGGTGGGGTTAGGGCAGCCTCCCAGGCTCAGTTCCCTTAGGGTGTTTATGCAGAGACCTTCTGTAATGGAGCTGCTGCTGAGCTCCTGTCTCCTCCCGGAGTCTCTGGCCTCCTGCTACCTCTGCCACTGCCTCCCGAGGGGGCCTGAGTCCCAGAGACACCCTGATCCCCTCTCTGCCCACCCAGATATCTTTCTCACTGACCTATGCATCTGTGGGTGGAGGGACCTTCATGGCTGCTGGAGATTCTGTCCCTCAAGCCTGTTCAGATCTGCTCACTCCTCTCAGTACTGCCCGGCCAGGGCAGGACAGGGCTCTACTCCCATCTGGTGCGCGATGGACCTTTGGGATCGGTTTTTCAGGGCTCTCTGGAATGGAAATCTCCTTCACTGTGTTGCTGCGTGGATTCCACTGTTCCAGGATTTGTTAGGAGTTCTTTTTAGAGGAAATCCGTGGGCTTTGGGTTTGGAACTAGCATATGTGAGTCTTTCTACTCCACCTTCTTGGCTCCCCATCCACTGTATCATTTTCTAAATAATATTTCCCTGCATTTTGTAGAAAAATAGTATGAGATACTTTATTTAAAATTTAGAAACAACTTTCTTTTTTTATACAAACCGTTTTTTAAAAGACATGGTATTTGAGAGTTGACTGGAGATTGTAAATAGTTAAGTTACTTGTTGATGGTTATTCAGTTATTCAGAGGAAGTGCTTTAAACTCAAGTCTTAGGTATGATATCAGATTTCTGTCTTTTTTCCAACACTATTCCTTGAATTACAGTAGTTGTTTAATTAGCATTTGTTTAATAAGCAAATGATTATTCTTCTCTCCTTTAACCTAACACAATTAAGTTTGCTTTTGTTATTCGCTATTGTTGTTAGTATTGGTGGTGGTGGTGGTGGTGGTGGTGTGTGAGTGTATATGTATGTGTGTGTGTGAGACAGAGAGAGACAGAGACAGAGACAGAGAGCTGGGTGGGGGTGGGGTGAGTGGGAGACCTTTGAGGGAGTTTTCTCTGTCTAGGTCTCTGGCATTTGAGAGAAAAAATAATTCTTTTCCCCTTGTGTCTTGAATGCCTTTGACTTTCCTCTTCAATATCGTCTATATCATGCTTGCTTCAGAGTTCCTCTCTGGGAATTAGAGATGTTAGAATTCTCAAACATGTTTCGGTATTGAAAGGTTTACAATGAATGATAAATTTAATATCTTTCCTGTACAGGAGACAAGGTGAATCAGAGTACAATATGATCTTTACAATACAATATTCACAGGATTCCTCCCTTCTGCTGTAACACTGTTGCTGTGCAGTATATACTAAGTGGAGAAACCCAGACTGTTCTTTTCTGACATCAGTGAGGGTTAATAAAGTCTATGGGCTAGTAGCAGATTTACTCATACTGTTTATCCATGTTGAGTTTATTCAGAGCTATTCCTCTCAAAATGGAAAATTTATATTAAAAGAATACATTCATTTCATTCTGGACAGATTTCAGATGCAATCTTTTTAAGGTTTGTAAATAATTCCTTAGATTAAGAGCAACATGAAACTAAACTACTTCTCATTGAATATTGAGCTGCTTTTTAGGCCAGGACAGTCCCCTGTCAGAGTCAATCATGAATCCAAAGGGATCATTTCATAGCTGTAATATTTATTTATTTATTTTTTACAAAACCTACATTTCTATTCATGAATTTTAGAGGGAGAATAGGGTTTAAAGATCATTTAGTCCAAATTCCTCATTTTCACAGAGGAGATAATTGACCACTGGAGAAAGAAAGTGGTTAGTCCAATGCTGCACACAAGGTAAATATCAAATAACTTCTAGGAGATTGGAGATAAATAACTGGGAACATCAGAAAAGGTTTTTTGTATAAGATGGAACAAGGTAATTTTGAACAAAGTTAGGATTTCTAAGAGACAACTGTGAGGAAAGAATGTATTCCAGGCCTGTGCAAATACATAAAGACTAATGATATAACATCATCTACAGGGAACAGGAGGTGGGCCAATTTGGGTGCTGTGTAGACTGACAGAGGAGAATATGAAATTACCATATAAAAGTTGGAGCAATACTCTGAGGGCTCAAACTGAAAAGGGAGAATTGTACATTTTATCTTAGAAGGAAAAGGAAATCACAGAAACACCTTGAACTAGAAACCCATGCTTTTGGGACCTTAATTTGGCTAGTGTGTGAAGAAGAGATTGGGAGAGAGACTGGAGAAAAAGAGAGCAATGTGGTGGCTACTGAAATAGTGTAGGTAAGAGGTGGTAAATATTCTTATCTAGAATGATGGCCATATAAGTAAAGAGAAGGGAACACATGTGACATATTCTTTGTAGGAACACCTGGCAATATTTGGTAGTTGCTTAGATATAAATGGTGAGAGCGAATGAGTGTTCCCATTGCTTACTTATTCCCTTCCTTGTCCTCTGACCCCAAGCACAGGCACCCCTGGGAGAATTTTGTGAAAAACTCTAACACCAAAAATTGTCAAACTTTTGTGGAATCCCTTCTGTCCCAGTCCTTTGTGATGACTGTAACAGGGAATGCTGTTGTGATACCCAAACAAAACTTGTTAACTGTTACCTATACAGTGCTGACTGAACACTGTACAGTACAGACTCAAAATTGAAGACCCTGGTGTGCATGGCTCTAAATGAGCAGCACTGGGTGACTTGGGTCAACCTTATCTGCAAAGTCGGAGCACTCGTTGAGCCATACTACCAGCCATAGTATTGTGTAGCACACAGAGACTTTGAAAGTGTCATGAAACCTATTTTCCACTAAACCACATTCCAATTTTTCCATCTCTCTCTTTTTTTTTTAACTTTAGACAATGACTGCTTTACGAGAAAGTATGGGAAATAATGAGACAAACTCATTCTTGCTTTTCATTATTTCTCTTGACTTTCTTATCCTTTAGCACTTCTACAAAGAGCTATTATTTTTTTTAATTCTATAAATCCTACCGATGTTCATTGATAAAATGTTTAGTATACTGGAGTATCTTTACATTTCTGTTATGAATCTAATTTGTTTATAAGGAATAATGGTAGATATATATATATATATATATATATATATATATGTATATATGTATGTATATATACACTCTTCATTAATATTATATTTAAATTTTAGGCATCAATATCCGTTAGTGATATGTCTATAGCTCCCTTTCTCTCTACTTTGTACACTTTTTATTAAATATCAGAACCAAATTTTACCTTATTCAATGGGCTTAGTAGAATATCTTTATCTCCATTTTAGATGATTTTTTATGTAAAAAGAATCTTTAAGTCTGATAGAATTCACTTATAAATCAGTCTGGTCCAGGAAACTCCCTTCTTATCCAAACCCTATCTCTTACAGAAATAAGTTTCTTGCTTGCTATATCAGTAAACACCTCCACATACACAAGGGGGCCTGCTCCCAAGGTTTTACATGTGCATTTATGGAAGGAAAGACAACTTTTGAGGGGTCAATAATCACTTTTATTATATTTAACATACAGGGACCAATAGACAGGTTTCCAACTGTCTTTCCCTCACATACATACAGACATACATAGTTACCAGAAAGAGAAGCACAAACATCTGGGTTTTCAAAGCCAGGGCACTACTTAGCAGCTCAACCAAATCCAATGCAACCAAGATTAGGAGGGAAGAAGAAAACTGGGAAAGGATTTTTGCAACTAGTGTCTGTGATAAAGGCCTCATTTCTAAAATATATAGAGAACTGAGTCAAAATTACAAGAGTACAAGTCATTCCCCAATTGATAAATATCTAAAGAATATGAACAGGCAATTTTCAGAGAAAGCAATAAAAGTTCTCTAGAGTCATATGAAAAAAATGCTCTAAATAACTATTGATTAGAGAGATGCAAATCAAAACAACTCTGAAGTACCACAATACATCTATCAGACTGGTTAACATGATGAAACAGGTTGATGATAAATGTTGGAGAAGGTGTGGTACAGTTGGAACATTAATTCATTGTTGGTGGAGCTGTGAGCTGATCCAGTCATTCTGGAGAGCAATTTGTAACTATGCCCAAAGGGCTACAAAAGTGTGGATACCCTTTGATACAGCAATACCACTTCTAAGACTTTATCCCCAAGAAATCATAAAAATGTGAAGGGGTCCCAAATGTACAGTAATATTTGTAGTAACACTCTTTGTTGTGGCCAAATGCTGGTGATCAAGTGGATGCCCATCAACTGAGGAATAGCTGAATAAATTGTGGTATATGAATGTAATGGAATATTATTGTGCTATAAGAAACGATGAAGAGGAAGACTTCAGAAAGGCCAGGAAACACTTATATGAACTGATGCTGAATCAAAGGAGCAGAAGCAGGAGAATTTTTTTCACAGCAAGAATAACAGAGTGAGAGAATTTTTTTCTGATAGACTTAGTACTTATTGCAATGCAAGGACTTAAAAAATTCCCAGTGGTCTCTTGAGGCAAACATGCCTTCCACATCCAGAGAAAGAACTATGGAATTCAGTCACAAAATGTAGCCGGTTATTTTCTTTTGTATGGCATTTTGGTTTGTTTTTATGATTTCTCCCATTCATTTTAATTCTTCTATGCAACGTGACTAAGGTGAAAATGTATTTAATAGGAATGTATGTGTAGAATCTGTGTAAAATTGTATACCATCTCAGGGAGGGAGCTGGGAGGGAGGGAAAAATCTAAGTTATATGGAAGTAATTGTAGAACACTGAAAACAAATAAAATTTTTAAAAGAAGAAACATTTTCTGCATCTTCTAGTATTACTGCCTTCTCTATGAGATTTTTTCTAACTTGTACTGAGTATAGAGTATGTGCCAAAAGTTTTAGTGCAGTTAAAAATTACTAAAGCTTAAAACTTTAGTAGGTTAAAATTTTAGTGGCTTAAAACAGCATTAAGACTTTGGGACACCCTTGTATCCGATTTTTTTCTTCAGAAATAGGCAATGAGTTCTTTGAGAGCAGATAGATTTTTTTCCCTCTGTTTGGATGCTCAGCATTTAGAACTGTGCCTGTAACAGACTAGATGCTGGGGGTCTGATGAAAAGAACAGAGCTGAGTGTGAAATTTGAATTTCAAACACAGAAACATAACAAGGTCAAGTGAAAAAGTAATAATAAGGGACTTGGTAAAATGAAACATTTTACATTTCAATATGAGAAGATGATATATGTGACCCCCAAGAGTCACATATCATTATCATGCTTAGGGAAGTTAGAAAGGGTCTATACAGACAGCACATGAATGTGAGTCAAATGATGTTAAGACAATCTCCATAAACAAAATTTAAAAGTGAAGGAATGAGAAAAAAATGACTCATTCAGAGAAGGGAAAAGGGAGAGGTAGAATCAGGAATTTTTTTATTGACATGAAAGAGGGGTTCAAGAAAGAGCTTTTACAGTGTGTAGGGGGAATAGGAAGGGTGGGCAATGCGTGAACCTCATTCTTATTAGTGTTGTTTCATGAAGAGAAGAATACACACACACACACACACACACACACACACACACACACAGAGTCAGTTCAGTAATCTATTTTACCAACAGGTAAATAGAAGAGGAGGAGACAAGAGAAAGGCAGGGGTAAGGGTATTATAAAAAATAAAGGTGGATAAGGAAGCCACTGTTCAGAAGCAAAACAGACTTTTGAAGAGGGACAGAATAAAAAGACACTTGATGATCAGTAGTTATGTGACCTTTGGTAAGTTACTTAGCCCAAGTTGCCTCAAATATGTAAAAAAAAGAAACACTCAAAATATATGAAGAGTCAGTTTTCATAAGAAGAAACCAAAGCTATCTATAGTCATATGAAAAAATACTCCAAATTACCGTTGGTTAGAGAAAGGCAAATTAGATCAAATGTTAGAGGAGATGAGTGAATATACACTAATAAACTACTGGTACAGTTGTGAATTGGTTCCAGTATTCTATAGAATAATTTGGAACAATGCCCAAAGGGCTATAAAATTGTGTGTAGTTTTTGATCTAGTAATATCACTAGGACTGTACTCAAAAGTGATCAAAAGAAAAGTAAAAGGACCCATACATATTTATATCAGCTTTTTTGTGGTGATAATTGTTTGAAAACTGAAGGAATGCACATTAACTGGGTAACAGGTGGCATATGATTGTGATGCAATAAAATTGTGACAAAAATTATGAGGGGATGTTTTCAGGGGAAAAATAACACATGGCAGGATCTATATGAACTGACACAAACTGAAGTTAGAAGAAGCAGGGGACAGTGCATAGTAACAACACCATTGCAATGATGATCAAAGTGTGAAAGGCTTGGCTATTATGAACAGTACAGTGATCCAAGAAAACGCCATAGGACTCATGATAATGAATTAAAAAAATACTGCTATTCACCTTCAGAGACGGGGCTGGTAGACTCTGGACTCAAAGTATAAATTACTCACTTTCTCTGTTTATATGATATGGCTAATATGGAAATGTTTGGCACGACCATATTTATAAGTAGTATATTTTTGTTTGCCTTATCAGTGGATGGGGCAGGCGTGAAGGGAGGGAGAGTATTTGGAAGTCAAAATTAAAAAAAAAATAATGTTTAAATAAAGAAAAAATAAACCAATAGCGTGTAAAAAAAAGAAACGTTTTGATTGATATTGATATTGATTACTATGTACAACAAAATGGAAATGTATTTCACCTTTAACCTGATTTTATGAGCATCTTTCAATAGCAGAGATGACTATGCTTTTAATGATACCATAGGGTGTTTTTCTTCAAGCCTTAAAATTCAAGTTCACAGATGTCATTTTCAAAACTCCAAGATTTAGATGCAGGTGGCTAATTGTTGATAAGAAAAGTTGCGCATAATGGGGGAGGGGGAGCATTATCTTTTCTTGAGGCTTAAAAGTAAAGTTTAACAGAGTTGAAAAATATAAATTCCTGCTTTTCATAAAGTAATTCCTGGCTGAAGGTTTCTTAAAGTTCCCATTTATGAAAATTTTGATTCTATTACTTTAAATCCAAATTTAGCTTTATAATAATCAGGAACACTTGGAGTTGATATGTGTTTTCATTATAAGCATTTCAATGCATCTCTCAATCTTTCAAAATAAATGCATTACTTTGTAACTAGGTATTTAGCATTAGTACACACAGAGCAGTAATGAGAACCATCCACCAAAATGGTATTCTACTTTACCAGTTCTGACTACTGTTTCCCTAGAGATATATGCCCAGAAGACAGCAGACCTAGAAATGATTCGTTTGCAGCATATTATCCTCTAAACTATAGGTATAATTCTGTTTCTGGGGTCTAGGAATATATTATTGTGAAAAGGAATTAAAAAAAAATTATTCTAATAAGGTATCCTGAATCTTCCACAGTGTTTTCATACTGATACAGACTCCAAGACTATGTGGAAGTCATCAATATAACCTGATCGTTTCTTAATTTTCCTATGCAATCTTTTCATAGAAGGTGACTCTGGAAACTGATGAGATTTTTTCAAAATGTGTTTACTTATTTCAAGTTTTCAGCATTCATTTACACAAAATTTTGAGTTCTAAATTTTCTCCCCATCCCTCCCCTCACTCCCAAAATGTCGTGCATTCTGACTGCCCCTTCCATCAATGTGCCCTCACTACTCACACCCCTCCCTTCCCTTATGTCCTGCAGGACAAGATATATTTCTATACCTCATTACCTGTCTTTCTTATTTCCCAGTTGTGTACAAAAACAATTCTCAACAATTATTCCTAAAACTTTGAATTCCAGCTTCTCTTCCTTCCTCCTTCCATACCCATCCCCACTGAGAAGGCAAGCATTTCAATATAGGCTATACATGTATACTTTTTCAAATGACTTCCATAATAGTCGTGCTGTGAAAAACTAATTATACTTCCCTCCATACTATCCTGCCCCCCACTTCTTCTATTCTCTGTTTTGACATTGTCCCTCCCCAAGAGTGTTTACTTCTAATTGTTGCCTCCTCCCATTTACCTTCCCTTCTATCATTACCCCACCCTGATTAACCCCTTGCCCCTTACTGTCCTGTAGTGTGAGATAGATTTTCATACCAAAATAAGTGAGCATATTATTTCATCCTTGAGCCAAATATGATGAAAGTAAGCTTCACTTTTCACATCTGACCTCTCCACTTTTCCCCTCTATTGGAAAAGATTTTTCTTGCATCTTTTATGAGACAATTTGCCCCATTCTATTTCTCCCTTTCTCTTCCCACTATATTTCTCCTTTGACTTTTTTAGATCTATCCGCTTCCCATTAAACTCACCCTGTGCGCTCTCTCTCTGTCTCTCTCTCTCTCTCTATATATATATATATATATGTGTGTGTGTGGGTGTGTGTGTGTGTGTGATTCTCTCCAACTACCCAGATACTGAAAAAAGTTTCAAGATTTACAAATATTAACATTCCAGGTAAGAATGTAAACAGTTCAACTTTAGTAAGTCCCTTGTGATTTCTCTTTTCTGTTTACATTTTCATGCTTCTCTTGATTCTTGTGTTTGAAAGTCAAATTTTCTTTTCAGTTCTCTTCTTTTCATAAAGAATGCTTAAAAATCCTCTATTTCACTGAGGGACCATTTTTTCCCCTGAAGTATTATACTCAAGTTTACTGGGTAGGTGATTCTTGATTTTAATCCTAGTTACTTTGACTTCCAGAATATTACATACCAAGTCCTTCAATCCTTTAATATAGAAGTGCTAGATCTTGTGTTATCTTGGTTGTATTTCCACAATACTCAAGTTGTTTCTTTGTAGCTGCTTGCAATAGTTTGTCCTCAACCTAGGAGTTTCTCTTTTTGAATCTCTTTCAGGAGGTGATTCGTGCATTCTTTCAATATTTATTTTTGCCTTCTGGTTCCAGAATATCAGGCCTGTTTTCCTTCATAATTTCATGAAAGATGATGTCAGGGGGCAGAGCCAAGATGGGGGAGTAGAAAGACTCACCTATGCTAGGTCCGAACCCACAGCCCATAGATTTCCTGTAAAAAGAACTCCTGACAAATTCTGGAACAGTGGAAGCCGCACAGCAACACAGTGAAGGAGATTTCCGTTGCAGAGAGCCCTGAAAAACCGACCGCAAAGGTACCCCGGATGGGAGCTGAGCCCTGCCCGGCCGAGTGCTCCCCTCCCCCGCCCCGACCATGTGGCACTGAGAGGAGCGAGCAGAGCCCAGCAGGCGTCAGGGACCTGAATCTCCGGCAGCTGCGAAGGTCCCTCCACCCACAGACACACAGGTCAGTGAGAGAGATGGGCTGAGAGGGGAGCGGGGGATCTCCAGGACTCGGACACCCTCGGGAGGCGGCGGCCTCGGCAGAGGCTGAGGTGGAGGCAGCTCCGCCGGAGATTCCCAGGGCGGGCAGGGGCTCTGAGGCATCTCCATTGCAAGAGATCTCTGCATAAACCCCCTGAGGGAACTGAGCCTGAGAGGCGGCCCTGCCCCCACCTGAGAACCAGGAGATAAGCTTCCATTGAAGAGCAGTCAAGCCTGCCTCCAAAAGCCCTGAGGCTGGGAAGCAGTATTTGAATCTCAGACCCCAAGCACTAGTTCCTGCAGACCTAGGCTGGGGTGGAGAGGACTCTCATAAGTCAAGTAACTGACCGGGAAAATATCGAGAAAAGGGAAAAAAACTAAGACCATAGATGGTTATTTTCTTGGTGACCAGAGGATTGCGTCATTCCTGTCTGAGGACGAAGACATATGCTTACCATCAGATAAAGACATAGGAGTCAAGGCCTCTGTATCCCAAATATCTGAAATAGATACCCCATGGGCTCAGGCCATGGAGGAGCTCAAAAAGGATTTTGAAAATCAAGTTAGACAGGTGGAGGAAAAACTGGGAAGAGAAATGAGAGAGATGCAAGAAAAGCATGAAAAACGGGTCAATACCTTAATAAAGGAGGCCCAAAAAAAT
>JAQQSK010015849.1:0-10635 GCA_028658325.1 Potorous gilbertii
ACACACACACAAACATGATCTGTTGCATTCTGCAAATGAATTCCATAGTTCTTTCTCTGCATGTGGAAGGTATTTTGCCTTAGAAAACCATTGGGAATTTTTTTTTAAGTTCTTGCATTATTATGAAGTTCCAAGTCTACCAGAAAAAACTCTCCCACACTATGGTCATTGCTGTACTCAAAGTTCTCCTGGTTCTGCTTCTTTCAATCAGATCATATAAGTCCTTCCAGGCCCCCCTGAAGTCTTCTTGCTCATCATTTCTTATCGTGCAATAGTACTCCATTACATTCATATACCATAATTTATTCAGCCATTCCCCAATTGATGGGCATCCCCTTGATTTCCAGTTTTTGGCAACTACAAAGAGTGCTGCTATAAATATTTTTGTAAATGTGGGACCCTTTCCCATTTTTGTGATCTCTTGGGGATATAGTCCTAGAAGTGATATTGCTGGGTCAAAGGGTATGTACATTTTTGTAGCCCTTTGGGCATAATTCCAAATCACTCTCCAGAATGGCTGGATCAGCTCACAGCTCCACCAACAATGAATTAGTGTTCCAACTCTTCCACATCTTCTCCAACATTTATCATTTTCCTATTCTGTCATGTTTGACAATCTTATAGGTGTGATGTGGCACCTCAGAGTTGTTTTGATTTGCATCTCTCTAATCAAAAGTGATTTAGAGCATTTTTTCATATGATTATAGACATCTTTAATTTCTTCCTCTGAAAACTGCCTGTTCATATCCTTTGACCATTTATCAATTAGGGATTTGGATACTATGTTTCAAAAAATGATAAATGAAAATTTTCTAGACCTGTTAGAACCTGAGGGCAAAGTGAAAATTGAAAATAGCTCACTGGTCCCCTTCCTGAGGGGAACCCCCCCAACAAGAACCCCAATACTCCAGGATTATCATAGTCTAAATGCAGAGCATCAGGTCCAAAGCAAACAAACAAAAAAGTACTGAAAGCAGCTAGAAATAATTCAAGTACCAAGCAGTGATAGTTAGCATCATACAAGACTTGGCAGTCTTGTGATTTGAAAAGAAGAGGAGAGATTGGCATATGATATTCCCAAATTGAAAAGACATAAGCTTATAACCAAGAATAACTTATCCAGCAAAACAGTATAATTCTACAAGGCGGAAATGTACTTTAATAAAATAGAGTATTTTCAAGTATCATGACTGAAAAAGTCAGAGCTGAGTAGATGCTTTGAAATGCAAACACAGGAATCCAGAGAAACATAAAAAAAAGTAAATTCATGTGTGCTATTGGAGACTATACTGGAATGAAGTGTACATTCTAATAGGGAAGAAACAAACATCCCCTCCAAACTTAATGGTTATCAAGGGTCATAGAAGGGGTAAATAAGACTTGGGGATGGTTTTTGATGTTCTTCAGAGAAGAAAGAAAATGGAGGGAAAATGAGTATACTAATGAAGAAGGGGGACAAAAGGAGAAGAAATTACTATCATATATAATTGGGATAAGAACTGAGGTGAAGAATAAGACCATGTATACAAAGGAGTGGTGAGGGTGAGAAGGCAACAATTGAATTTCACTTTCATCTAAATCAGACAAAGCCTAAGAGTAGAATACACCCCCCCCCACACACACACACACATACACACAATATGGTACTTAAACATATTTATTCAATAAGGAAACAGGACAGAAATGAGACAGGGGAAAACGAAGAATAAGTGGGAGGGTAGATTCAGGAAAATATTAGTCATAAACAAAACAAATTTCAACTTCCAAGGGTGGGTCATGAAAGAAAGTTTGAAAGAAATCTTTTTAAACCTATGGTTACGGTCTGCTTGAGAAGATGAAAAGAGGAAGGGAAGAAGATACATCAAGTATAGTTCACTAGTCTTGACCACATTTTTCTCTCACCATCTTTTCCTTGTAAAAGGTAGGGCAATTGGTAGAGAGAGGAGAAAGTATAAGAAGATATGATGGAAGAAAATAGGTAATAAACAATCATAACAATAGAGGTCAGTTGGATGTGAAACAAAAGAAGATAGCAGAATGTATTAAAAAGCATAATCCAGTAATTTGTTGTTTAGAAGGTTTGTGAAACATTTTCCATGCATTATATAATTTATTCCTCACCACAACCCTTTGAGGTAAATGCTATTATCAGGCCGATGTGGGAGTAATGATGTGATATAACAGGGATACTTGGATAATACTTCAAGCCTTCCTCTGAACCTTACTTCCATGCAGCTCCTACTTCTCCTATCTGATAAAAACAATAGTGATGGGAAAGTGGAGAGGCAACAAAGAAGGGTACCCAGGTGCCATATGAGTGTCACTTCAAAGGCTTCCTTATTGCCAATAGCGTAAAATACAACAGTCACTTCTTTGGCATTTAAGATTGAAAACAATCTAACTCTAGTCTACCTTTCCAGGTTTATTTCATGAGTTTTCTTTCCAGTCAAACTGTTCTTCCTGGAGTTCCCTGTACTCAGCTTAAAAAAATTTTTTTAATTAAATTATTTTATTTGTTTTCAGTGCTCTACAATCACTTTCATATATCTTAGATATTTTTCCCCTTCCTCCCCTCCTTCCTCCCTCCCTCCTCACTCTATTAAATACATTTTCACCTTGATCATATTACCTAAAAGAATTAAAACCAATGGGAGAAATAAAAAAATAAAACAAAACTTAATACAAAAGAAAATGGTCTGCTTCATTCTGCAAGCAAAATCCATAGTTCTTTCTCTGGATGTGGAAGGCATTTTGTCTCAAGAGTCCATTGGGAATATTTTAAGTCCTTGCATTGCAATGAAGTACTAAGTCTATAAGAAAAATTCCTGACACACTGTGGTTGTTGCTGTGTACAAAGTTCTCCTAGTTCTGCTCCTTTCACTCAGCATCAGTTCATATAATTCTTTCCAGACCTCTCTGAAGTCCTCCTGTTCATCATTCTTATAGCACAATATTATTCCATTACATTCATATACCACAGTTTATTCAGCCATTCCCCAATTGATGGGCATCCTCTTGATTTCCAGTTTTGGCCACCACAAAGAGAGCTACTATAAACATTTTTGTACATGTGGGACCCTTTCCCATTTTTGTGATCTCTTGGGGATACAGTCCTAGAAGTGGTAATGCTGGGTCAAAGAGTATGCACATTTTTGTAGCTCTTTGGGCATAGTTCTAAATTGCTCTCTCCAGAATGGTTGGATCAGCTCACAGCTCCACCAACAATGAATTAGTGTTCCAATTCTCCCACATCTTCTTCTCCAACATTTTCCTGTTTCATCTTCCTGTTTTGTCATGTTAGCCAATCTGATAGATGTGATGTGGTACCTCAGAATTATTTTGATTTTCATATCTCTAATCAATAGTGATTTAGAGCATTTTTTTCATATAACTATAGATAGGTTTAATTTCTTCCTCTGAAAACTGCCTGTTCATATCCTTTGACCATTTATCAATTGGGGAATATACTCAACTTACAATCTCCTTCCTCTTTGCCTTTGCATTGGGTCATTTGTCATACCTGGAAAACTCCTCTTTTTCACTTCCGACTCTAGGAATCCTTTACTTCCTTCAAAGCTCAGCCCTGTTGCCATCTCCTATGGGAGGCCTTTTCTGATTCCCCTCCTTGGCAGAGTTCATTGCCTGATCCAGAAGTTTTCACATATGTATGTATGTATGTATGTATATACACACATGTATGCATATGTGTATATACACGTGTATGTATATATATACTTATGCGTAACAATTATATAGCTAACATTTATATAATATATTTTGCTAGGTGCCATGCTAAGTGTTTTATAATTATTATCTAATTTGATCCTCACAACAACCCTGGGAGATAGGTGCTATTACCATCCCCATCCTTACAGATGGAGAAACTGAGGCAATGAGGGTCAGCATCCACTAATTTCTTTGATAAAGTATCGGTTAGATGATACAGCAAGGAGAAGAACAAAAGGGCAGAAGTGAATGGTTCATTGGATTTAACTGTGGATAGCATCTAGAATTTTTGATCATAGGAGCAGAAAACAGCTTTGCCTCCTCAGACTCTTTCCTCCTCATGGGAGTAAGGCCTCAGTCAGAGGGGTAGTCTCTCCCTGTGACTCAGAGACTGGGAAGAAAGGTAATGCTTTTGAGGTACATGGGTTATCTTACCTGTCATTATCCTCCTCATCAGTGCATCAAGCACTCAGATGCTGCAATTTTGTATTGACACTGTCTTACTGAAAGGGAGATCTAGGAGGCAGAGAAGAGAAAAATGCCTAGGCGCTCAGCATGGCCTCATGATGAATGGCATTCTGTTTCTTCATTCACAACATGACTAATATGGAAATATGTTTTCCATGATTGCATATATATGACCTATGTAAAATTGCTTTCTATTTTAGGAAGAGAGAAGGGGAGGGAGGGAGAGAGAAAAATTTGGAACTCAAAATTTTGTAAAGATGAATGTTAAAAATTGTCTTTGCATATAATCTATTGTTAAAAAGTGAACATTAGAAAAGACAAATTTGATTAAAATGATTTATGATTATGTTACTGTTTCTTGATGTTATAAATATTACTCACTGCACGTTAATAAATGGAGATTTGGGAATAAGCAAAAGATAAAGAATGGCATACAAACTCCAACCCTCCTTCCTCCTCTTGCCAGCCTTTTTTTTTTCCAGGATGTTCCATCAAACAGTCCTCTAGTACCACACCATCTGTCTGGGTGGATCCTGGGGAGGCATCTGTATGGTTATACAAGGCTGCATAGCAGCCTAAAGCAGGGCTTGACCCAGTCCTTCTTTGTCCAGGAAGCACTGGGGGCTTTCATTTGCCTCTAGGATCAACTGCCTTGTTTGGCATTTTAAGCCCTTCACAACTAGGCACCCACCTCCCTTTCCATGTTTGGTGCCCATTCATGCACTCTGTGGCCCAGCTAAACTACTCATCTTTTTGTTCCTTACATCTGTTTTTAGTACCTTTGCCCAGGCTGTCTGTCCCCTATCCCTGAAATGCACTCTCTTCTCAATTCTTCCTCTTGGAATGCCTCAGTTCTTTCAACTCTTAGACCATTTTCCAGTTCTGAAAGGAGGCCTTCTCCACCCCCTCAGCTGTTCTTTCCTGGAACCACACCAAATTATCTTATATTTGTCTGGTATAGGTGGTTAGGTAACAATATAGAAAAAGTAGTGAAGGTGAGTAGGCAACGCTTGAACTTCACTTTCATCTAAATAAGAGAAAACCTGGGAGTAGAATACACACACACACATACACACACACACACACACACACACACACACACACACACACACACACAAAATATAGTGCCTAAATACATTTATTCAATAGGGAAACAGGAAAAGAATGAGATGGGGAAAAGAAAAAACTTCCCCACCTCAGCAGTCACACTCCCAGACTGGGTACTCTTGAGATCTGCTGCTACTCCCAGGGTCTAGGGCACTTTCTTGTTGATTTAGTCATTTTCAGTTGTGTCTGTCTCTTTGTGATTCCTTTTATTTGGCTTTCTTTGCAAAGATAATGGAATGGTTTGCCACTTCCTTCTCCAGCTCATTTTACAGATGAGGAAACTGAGGCACACAGGGTTAAGTGACTTGCCCAAGGTTATACAGCTAGGTATTGTGTAAGTCAACACTATTAAAACTAGAGCACATTAAGCTTCCCCAGGTAAGCTTCCCAATAGCGGTCAGACAGGAGACACAATCAGCTTTTAGCAAAGGTATTTCCTAAGATAGTGTGATAGGAATAGTAACAATAACACATCCTTCCCACTCCCAAAAACCCGAATTTATGCCTGTGGCCCTCATGGGAAGAGTAGATACAAATTTGGAACACAGTGGTGTCATGAGCCAGGTAGGGGATACAATATGGACAAGGCAGCGCACATCTCTGGTACTGAATGGTCCTTTCTTTCCTTGCTTCTTCAAACAGCAATTCCCCGTGCACAGTGTCGGTTTGCTCAGATGACCTGCTAGCATCTGCTCCTTTTTTTTTTTTTTTTTTAACCTCAACTCTCAAATTCCAGGGCTAGTTCTCCCTTGAATTCAGGGTTGATCCTCTTCTCTACTTTCAGGGGCCAGGCTCTTTGAAACTGTTTCTATCATCCGGTAATTATCTCTATGAATGAATCTATATTGGTGTGCCTGGAATGTGTGTCTCTAATCCCTTCTAGATGTGTCTCAACTATCCTTTGAGTTCTCTGTTAGACACCATGATCAATGGGGGTGTAGGGGGCACTTTCTCTGCTCTGGGTACAGGTGTATCCTCCACACAGATTCTCCTGAAAACAACTCTCTTACTGCTTCCATAGACTCCACGGTTGATGGGTTTAGTTGATTAGAATGCCCCAAGGCAGCCAATTTTCAGCCCACTGGTCCCAAACTTGCCTTCCAATTCAATAAAGAACTTTATGCACCATAAAAGGATTAAATTCATTTTCTACAGTTCATTAGCACTTCATTAATATGTTAATACCTCATTACTTTTTTATCTGACCTTTGTTTTATGTGAGTATATCAACCAGTGAAGGGAGAATGATCAGAAACCAGCTACCCTGCAAACACCTGTATGTATACATGCCTCCCTCTCCCTATATGATGTAAATTCCTCTAGGGAAGGAGCTATTTACTTTGTCTTCGTAACCCTTTTATTTGGGGGCAGCTAGGTGGTGCAGTGGGGGAACACAGTGCCTGGAGTCAGAGAGACCTGAGCTCAAGTTTGGCCTCAGACACTCACTAGTTATTTGACCCTGGGCAAGTCAATTGACCTTGTTTGCCTGAGTTTCATCTGTTAAATGAGCTAAAGAATAAAATGGAAAACCATTTCATTGTCTTTGCCAAAAAAATCCCAGATGGACTCATGAAGAGTCCAACATGACTGAAATGACTCAACAAAATCCCCAGTGTTTAGCATTGTGCCTCACACATAATAGGGACTTAAATGCTTATTGATTGAATGAGAGAAGACTTGAACCTTCACTTTCTGACTCTAAATTCAGCATTCTTTCCACTACACTACATTGGCTATACTGGGTAGAAAGATATGACCAGACAATAGTTCCTCTCTTGAGAGCTAAATGGTATAACAGAATTGGAGATCCCTAGGTTTGAATCCTGTCTTTTATTTATTGGTTGTACGAGCATGGACATATTATTTAATTCCTTAGCACATCAATTTCACCATAAAATGGAGTTAAAAATGCTTAGAGTATCTTCCTCACAGGATACCTCCTTCATAGGATTGAAGTGTTATAGAAATATGACGTTGTTGTTAAAGGCCCTCTCTCCCTTGCTTTAAGAGCTGACTCAGGTCCCATGTCTTCCATAAAACACCTCTTCATCCTATGCCTTTTCTCACATTAAGATCTCTGATGTTTTCTCCCATTTCCCATTTCTCACAGACTCACACCCGGATCTCTCCTTTTCAGTGAATGCATTGTACTTTGCATTATAGTTATGTATACATATGACTTTCTCCTTTGTTAGATTATAAGTCCCTTAAAGGTAGGATATATTTGTATCTTCTATACCTAGTACAATGAGTTGCTCATGGTAGGAGTTTGGGCAGCTAGGTGACCAATGGATAGAGTGCTGGACATGGAGTCTTTCTCTTCTTCCTGAGTTCAAATTTGGCCTCAGATACTTAACTAGCTGGTTGACCCTGGCCAAAGTCACTTATCCCTGTTTGCTTCAGTTTCCTCATCTGTAAAATGAGCTGGAGAAGGAAACAGCAAACCACTCCAGTATCTTTGCCAAGAAAACCTCAAATAAGATCACAGAGAGTTGGACATGATTGAAAACCAGGTATTTAGTAAACATTTGTTATATGAATCTTCTTAATGGCAAGTCATATCCCCTCCCTCTCTGAGCCTCAGTTTCCTCCAGTGTAAATTGAAAGGGTTAAACTAGATTTGTCTGGTCCCTTTCAGCTCTAAACCTATGATATCTATGGTCTAGGACCCCATCCCTCTAAATCTTTTGATCCGTAAGGGGAAATCAAATCTGATTTAATTAATTTGTACCCAGAGATTAATGATTTAGTAGGGATTGAGATGTAATGTTTCCAGGTATATTGGCATTTTTAAAAGAGTTTATTTACCCAAAAGAGTAGTAGATTTGGAAATGTTAATCCCTCAAAAAGAATATTATTTTGTTTATGGAAAGGTTCCTTGATCCTGAACATATACCTCACAAAACAGTTATCCTTGCTAGTTCTACCTCCACAATGCCCCCTCCCCCCATGAAATCACTTTTTATTTATCTTGTATATATTTGGAATTTTTAAATATCTGTATATGTTGTTTCCCTCAGTGGAATATAGCCCCTTGAAAACAGGGACTGATTCATTTTAGTTTTATAGCACCAGCCCCTAGCATAATACCTACGCATATAATTGACAATCAATAAATTCTTATTAGTTTACTCATAACTCTTTTTGAATACGTAGTGCTTATCTAGCTTGGGCTTAGAGCACCTAGTTCATGCCTAGACCTAGTTTGGTTTATGAAGGAAAAAACATAGTTAGTGCCTTGGAGGATCTTACAGGATGGATGGGAACACAAAACAGAAAGAAGAAACAATTAGAGAAAATTATCAATACTTGGTTGGATGCTCACATTTGTGGTTCAGACGTTTAAGGGCTGTAGGCATTCACAGAAGGCAGATTGGTGTACGCTGTAATTGTTGGGGGAGGCATTTAGGAGGTTGATGTCAGTGGATTCTAGTTCTTCATATATTTGAAAAATAAGGCCTTCATCAGAGAAACTTGCTATAAAAATTCCCCCCAATTTCTAGCTTTTTTTCTACTTCTGATTGTATAGATTTTTTGTACTTTTTAAGTATTTGGATGCTCTGCCATTTGGCACATGTATGTTTAGAGCTGAAATTACTTCATCGTCTATGGTACCTTTTAGCAAGATATAATTTCCTGGGAAAATATCTAATGATATGAAGTATATCTTTGGACACTTGGGAAATATTATGAAATCTTTGGATTATTGCTCAGGATATCCCTCGCTATTCCCTAAATAACTCTAGGGTGGGCAAGAGTTCCAGCTAGGACTTGACTGTTCCTAGAATCACAAGACTGAACAACTAGACTGGACTTTAGATATCATTTAATTCAATCATCTTATTTTACAAAGGAGGAAATCAAAGGAAAATGACTCACTGAAAAGGAACTCAGTTAGCATAAGTTACTTTGATTTATTTTTAGTTTGTTTACAGAATTAAGTTTCTCTTTTAAGGAAAAGCTAACCCTAACAGATAAGCCAGATTAACACAGTCTTTTTTTCTTTATTGTTTATTTGTCTATTTTAAAATTTTTTTATTGAATCTTACTTTGTTATAATTGTTTTTAGTTTTCTACAATCGATTCCATAAATCTTAGATTTTCTCCCCCTCCCTTCCCCTTCTTCCTACCTCTCTCCCTGAAATGGCATGCAATTTTATATGGGTTCCATATATATATTCTTAATAAATACATTTTCACCTTAGTCATGTTGCATAGAGGAATTAAAATGAATAGGAGAAACCATGGAAAAAAACCAAACCAAACCAAAATATAACACAAGAGAAAATAGGATGCTTCCTTCTGTGATCCAGTTCCATAGTTCTTTCTCTGGATATGGAAGGCATTTTGCCTCAAGAGTCCATTGGGAATGTTTTAGGGCCTTGCATTGCTGTGAAGGGCTGAGTCTAACAGAAAAATTCCTCACACACTGTGGTTGTTACTGTGTACAAAGTTCTTTTGGTTCTGCTCCTTTCATTCTTCATCAGTTTTGGGGCAGCTAGGTGGTTATAGAGCACCAGTTCAGGAGTCAGGAGGACCTGAGTTCAAATCTCACCTCAGACACTTGACACTCACTAGCTGTGTGACCTTGGGCAAGTCACTTAACCCCCAACTGCCTCATCCTGGGTCATCTTCAGTCATCCTGATGAATATCTGGTCCCTGGATTCAGATGGCTCTGGAGGACAAGTGAGGCTGGTGACCTGCACAGCCCTAGTTCACTCAAAACAAAGTCAAGTGCAAGTCATGTCATTATTTCTCTGATGGTAGGGTCTTCTTCAGCAGCAAAGGATGAACACACACACATACACACAACATCAGTTCATGTAAGTCCTTCCAGGCCTCTCTGAAATGTTCATCATTTCTCAGAGCACATCATTATAAATGTAATATTCCATTACATTTATGTACCACAACTTGTTCAGTCATTCCCCAATTGATAGGCATTTCCTCGATTTCTAGTTCTTGGCCACCACAAAGAGAGTTGCTTTAAATATTTTTATACATATGGGACCCTTTCCCATTTTTATAATCTCTTTGGAATACAGTCCTAAAAGTGATATTGCTGGATCAAAGGGTATGCACATTTTTGTAGCCCTTTGGGCATAGTTGGTTGGTTGGATCAACTCACAGCTCCACCAACAATGAATTAGTGTTCCAACTCTCCCACATCTTCTCCAACATTTATCATCTTCTTGTTTTGTCATCTTAGCCAATATGATAAGTGTGTTGTGGTACATCAGAGTTGTTTTGACTTGCATCTCTCTAATCAATAGTGATTTAGAGCATTTTTTCATATGACTATAGATAGGTTTAATTTCTTCCTCTGAAAACTG
>JAQQSK010015850.1:0-10634 GCA_028658325.1 Potorous gilbertii
GCTCAGTATGTAGAATGATGTGTATAGAGTCAGGAAGACCAGAGTTCAAACATAGCCTCACACATTTATATCTGTATGACACTGGACAATCCTTTGACTTCCATTTGTCTTAATCCACTGCAGAAGGATATTACAAAACATTCCAGAATCACATGCATAGTATTGGTATGCTATGGTCCATGTGCATACGCATGAAGATTCAGACAGGACTGAAGAACAATAAAAAAGAATTCCTCCTATGTAACTGTGTATGAGTCACTTAGTTTCTTCACGCAAGTGAGCAATATTTTAAGAGAAAAAGGTGCAAAGTGTGTATCAATCTACATCAATATATGGAGTTTCTTCTTGGGAATCCTCTATTCTAATGAAATCACAACTCACAAAGTGTGCAATATATTCTGTCTTCTACATTACAAATTCTATCCAATGTCTCATCATGGCAAGGTGATGATGCTGGGCTTACAAATTCTATACAAGGAGACCATAAAACAGACCTTGCTGCCTAACTCTCAGGCTTTGGTTTTTGGCTAGACTCAGACATAATGTTTCTAAGGAGGTATCAAGCAAAGTGAAGAAAGGATCATGACTGGAAGTATGCTCTCAAGGTAATGAATTGTTGCTTCACTAACTCATGAAGACCATGTATGAAAGCACACAGTGATGGCCATATAGGGAGGGAGCATCTACTCAGAAGACATTTGTTGAAGTATATTCTATTCCAGAAAGAAATTTAAACCAGAAATATATTTTCCAGAAAGTTTATATTATAATGATGTAGTTAAAATTTTATTTGTAAAAGGGTAAAGGACAAAGGTTTCAATTCCTGGAAAATTCCTATCACAGGATATAAATTTTTCTGCTCAATAAATAAAGTCTTTCCTATTTATTTTAAAATCATTTCACTTCTTAAATTCTTTCAAAAACCACCATTACCACCCAAATTTTTTATCCTTTTATAGAAATTGGCCCAAAGAATTTGTGATTTTTTGAAGCAAGAGGATTCACTGGGGAAATTGTCTCTATCACCACAAATTGCATTCTGTACATGACTTAGTTAATAAATGCTTGGGAATTTCCTGAAACATTTAAATATTAAGTGACTTGCTCAAAGTCACACAGCTAATATGTATTTTAAGCGACTGGTCTGAACCCAGTTTTTCTACAACCTAAGTACTGCATTCTGTCTACTATGCAACATTGCTTCCACACTGATGTGATTCAGTTTCACAAATTAACCCTAACTGAAGTAATTCAGAAGAGCTGTATGTACTTCAAGGTTTGCATGGCTGTAATTCAAATGGCATGACAAGTTGAGATCCAACTGGGGATATAAGACATAACAAATCACAATAATGTTCCACTGCCATAATTTGAGTAACTGTTCATCCTATTTCTTAGCCACATTTTCCTCAAATACTATTTTTTCCAAATGTTCAGATAGATATCACTGTGAAGTTTCTATCAGATTGTGTTAGATGAATTAAGCTTCTGTTTATAGAATATTAGGATTATCTGAGTTTTCCTTACTGTGGATATTTCTTCCACTCACCTGTATTGTAACTAACCATTCTGTGCCCCAATACATTGTCTTTTTGTATTATCTTGGTGAAAAATTCCTCATCCTGTGTCCAATCCAGTGACAATTCTTCCTAAACTGAAATAAACTGGTGTTTGCATGACTCATAAACAGTCAGTAGTTAGGATCTATTTGAAATGCTTCTGCTGTGGCAGGATGTGTCAGAGCTTGTCCTCCATTTATAGAGCCTTTGACAGCTGAAGGTCACCCCTCATTATGATGACAGGTACTAAGACTTTAGACAAGAATGACAAAAGTGGGAGGACAAGACAATAAGGTCAGATACCAAAACAAGACTAAAACTTCTGTGGTCTACATCCACATGACCATACTAATATAACAGAAAAGATAGAAAAGTAGAAGTAGAGACCACCACTAGAAATCCACCAAGAGCTTCTTGAAATCTTTAAAGTTCACTTTCCTTTCCTCATAAATTCTATTGTAATTTCTGAAGGTACTAGTCAATCTAACCAAGATTCAGATGCAACAAAGCAGGGCACTCTTCCTCTAGCCAGCCTGGATGTGGGTGCTCTACTCCTAACTTCTGTTATGCTGACTGGTCATCAGTGATGCATATCTCCAAAAGACTCTAATGTGAATGTCAGGGTGAAGATTAGCTGAGCTTCCTTACATCTGTGCTTTGTGATGGCACTGAAATACATAAAATGACCACAACATATTATTGGCATGATTCACACGCAAGATTTTCTTCTTGTCAAAATAGGGATCAATAACACATGTATATTTGGATTATTTTGCGAAAGACCACTCTTCAAACACACAGACATGACTTGTGAATACATTCAAACATCTCCCTCTCTCTCTGTATATAATAACATTTATATGTATGTATCATTTATATTTATATATTTCAATATATGAAACATGTGTCAATACAAACATACATACACATAATGTCTGTGTGTGTGAGTGTATAAAATGGGCCTCAGTAGGGAACAAAAAAGCCTTGGTATCCAACCCAAAACTGAATTATGAAGCTTCTCAATATAACTTTTAATCAGAATTCATTTGGACCCTGAACATCTCCAGGGACTAGCACCTCACTCCTTATGCCATCAGCCTCTTTAATTTTGGGTCCTCTAATTGCCTTTAGAGTACTTAAACATTACAGTCTTTAATACACTTGAAGGAAACAGTTATGTTCCACCCACTCTTCTCTTCTCCAAGATGAATTTCCTCAATGTCATAACTACTTGAACAAGGTTATGTAGATAAGGGGATGTGACAGAGTCAGTGAATCACAAAATTTAAGGGTTTAAAGGGACCTCACAGGTCTTCTGGTTGAACTCATACCTAAAAATTATGTCTTCTTCTACAACATGCCAAACAAGTGCACTATAAGCTTTCATCTGAAATTCTCTAGGAGGAAAAATCCATTCTATTCATAGGCATCCCATCGCAGTTAAGGACTGTTCTAATTATTAAGAAACTTTTCATTACATTGAACCATATACAACTTTGACACATTTCTCTGGATGCTGAACTTTGAATTCAAGCAAAACAAACTAATTCCTTTTCTACATGACAGTCCTAGAGCTATATGAAGACAGTTGTCAAGTTCTCCCAAAGTTTTCTCCTCTTTATTCTGAAATTTTTAGGTCCTTAAGTTTGTCCTTGCATGGAATGATCTCCAGTCTTGCTCCACAATGGGGTTTCTTTCCTATGAGCATTCTCTAGTTTTTCAGGGGGACATCAAACACTGAAGGGAATGCTGTAGATATAGTCTGACCAGGGCAGAGACCAACAGGGCTAGTTCTTCCCTTGCTCTAGATACTGCTTCTCTTAATGTAGCCCAACCATCTTACCATTTTTATGTTGGCTGCCATAACACACCTTTCACTCACTTTGACTATGCAGTCCACCAACTCTCCTATATTTTTTTGACACAACCTGTTGCCTAGCCATGCCTTCTCTCTCTTGAACTTCTAGAGCTCATTTTTTTGAAATCAAATGGAGTATTTTACATTTATTTCTATCAAATTGCAAGGTATTGGATTTGGCCTATGTTTCTAACCTTTCTTCTGAGGATTTTGAACACCAACTCTGTCATTAAACATTCTAGCTCCCTCTCCTAGATTTGTCATCTGCAAAATTCAAAACTTTCTTATTTATCAGCTAATCCAATTCACTCATAAAATACTAGAACACATTAGAGTCCATGTATCAAAGAATATTAGACTCATCTAATAAAACAAATAGAAGCATATAATCTCAGTTTAGCAGCATCTCAGTGCTAGCCTAATAAAGTTTCAGTGTTCAAAGAAATCTCACAATTAATTTAGCTCAAACTACCATTCAGGATGAGAATCAACTACACAGCATCTCTGGCAGGTGGTCCTTCAGCCTCTACTTGAACACTCCAAATGGATAGTGGGCTCACTCATGCCTTACACAGTCTATCTCCCCCTTCAATCTCTCTGATTTGGGGGAAGCTAGTTTGTTGTGCTGAATGTTTCCTGAATGCTATCCTTTCTCCCATTCACTAGATTTCTTTAAATTGAATGAGCTCTTCATGTGAAAAGAAGATCTTCTAATTTCATTTTATTAACATTCTGAGCAAAGGAGAGAGAGTAAGGAGGACAGGGCCTCCTAGGACTTGCTACCAGAGAAGCTGTAGTATGAGAGCTAGGGTCATCAGTTGTTGAACCTCTAAGAAAAGGATCAAGGAGTCAGGAGATGCAGTGTCGGGAGGATGGTATTAGCAGTCAGAAGAACTGAGGTCTCTGTACCTTGGCTCTTTGACTAATTCACTTACTGATATTGACCTCAACCACATCTTTTTTTGGCTTCAATTTTCTTCTCTGTTTAATGGATGGTTCAGAGTAGATTACCTTTTATGATCCCCTCCCTATCTAACCTTTTAATTTCTTTTCTTGTGTGAAGATTAAAAACAGCTTACATATTTAGACATTTCTTATTCTATTATTTGATATCCTGAAAAGGTATTTTTTACACCCTTTGTTCAGATAAGGAAACTGAAACTCAAAATGTGAGGAGATTGCCCCACAGGTAAATGACTAAGTAATTGAGCAATATGGGATTAGAACTCAAGACTCCTGATACCAATATGGTGGTCTGCCCACTAGATAATGTTCTCTCTTCATTTCATTTTTTAAAGTTTTTACAGAGTATATTCTTAGGTTCCTATAATTTCTTATGTTTTCACCATTCTAAGATGTTTTCTCTATCCTGCATGGTCTCAAAGTCTCTTAAAGTTCTAAATCTAATTTCATTAATACAACCAACATTTATTAAGTAACCGGTATTTGCAGTTACTGTGCTGAAGATACAAAAAATTATATCAATACCATTTATATCAATGCAAAGTACTCAGAAATGCAAAGTAATTGGGTGAGGGGATTCCAAGAACAAGTGAATGAGTTAAGAAAGGTATTTTGCAGGTAACTGTATCACAGATGAGATTTGAAAGGACTGAGAGCCAAGAAGCAGAAATGAGGAAGGAGAGAATTTCTGGTATGAGGCAAAACCCAGGCAAAGGCTCAACAGTGGGAGATTGGGTTTCACCTGTGTATAGAGAACAGTCAAGTAAGCCAGTTTGGTTGAAGAATGGAGTGTCTGAGGAGAGCTCATGTTTGATTTGTCTGGACAGTGACACTGGTGCAAGATTTGGATAGTTTTGCTGCTGAACAGAAAATATTTTCTTATGTTTTGTTTCAGAGTCAGAAGCCTTTTACTTTATGTTTACACTTACAGTTGAGAGACATGTTCAGATCTATATTAAAATTCTACATTCTCCATCCTTTGTTCATCAAAGTGATTTTTCTAAAGTTCTTCAGGTCTGATCATGTCACCCAACACCCTTAACTCCTACACACACACACACACACTCACTAAACTCCAGTGACTTCTTGTTATTTCCAGGATGAAATACAAAATGCTCTGTTTAGTAATCAAAGCCCTTTACAACCTAGCCCCATTCTCCATCTCCAGTCTTCTGACCGGTTACATATGTTCTTTAATCCCAGTGAAACAGACCTCCTGGGTGCTCCAGAGAGAAGACACTGCAGCTCTCAGCTCTAGGACTTCTTGTGGCTGTCCTTTATGTTTGGAATGCACTTGTCCCAGCTAAAATTCCATCTTCCTTGGAAGTATTTCCCAACTCCTGTTAATTCTAGTGCTTTCTTTCTGTTAAATTATTTTCTTTTTATCCTGTATAACAATTTGTATATGTTTATTGACATTTTGTTTTCCCTAATAGATTGTGAGCTACTTGAGGAGAAGAACTGTCTTTTGCCTTTTTTGTAACACCAACACAGTACTTGGCACAAAGTAAGCATTTAATAAATGTTTCATGATTGATTCTAAAATCTTTTCTGTCTTTCACATCTAATGATACATGTTCTACAGTCTAAGGTGTAACATGATAATTCACATAAATTGGCAATCTCCGTTGGAAAGTTTACAAGGCTCAGTGGATATAGCCCTGGAGCTGGACTCAGAAGACATGAGTTCAAACTCGGATACTTACTAGCTGCATGACATCGTGCAAGTCACTTTACAATTTTTCAGTCTCAGTTTCCTTACCTGAAAGGAAAAATAATATCACCTAACTCTCAAACTTCTTGAGGGGATCAAATGAGACACTGTTTATAAAATACTTTGAAAACCAAAAAGTGCTATAAAATGCTTTCTATTATTTGGAATTATTCTTTGTTATATCTGAAGAAGCAGAATAATATGAATCTTTCTGTTTCTGTCACACTATATCTCTCAGTCACTCTCTCTGCTTGTCTCTGCCTCACTGTTATGTCTCACTGTCTATGTCCCGCTATCTCTGTCTACCTATCTGTCTATCTGTCTGTCTCTCTGTCTGTGTCTCTCTGTCACACACATACACATACTCCACATAAACACACAAACCACGTTACTTGAGCAAGGATGTTCACATCTATCTGACCTGTTCCTCCTGGGATAAATTCAGATGTTCTCAGCTCCAGAGTATACAAGTTCTCACAAGAATACATGGGAGTCTGGAAGGAACAGCAGAACTCAAATCTTCAGAATTCCAGACTGTTCACAGGAGATGGAGAAGTGGAGGAAGCTTGGTATTTGTTGGGAAGGGAGGTAGGAGGTGAGAGTTGGGAGAGAATGCTTCCAAGATTCTGGTTACAAATAAACATCAGATAATTCCTTGATAATGCCATAGGCTCCCTGTGAAATGCATACAATGGCATTGGGGAAGAGGAATATTTATGCCAGAAAATGGAGAAGGCAATGCCACTGGCCTTTGGGAAAAATACCTTTGGGGTGTCCATCCTCACTCCTCTGCGCCTGTGTAAAGAAATGATCAGCTTCTCATTCTCCAGCTCAAATCTGCACCTCCTGCAAGCCTTATTCACCTGATGACACCAGACTCCCCAGAACCTTGGACATCTGTAATCAACCAAAAAATAGATTGTTCAGATTTAGATAAGAATTCCCCTCACCTTCATTTTAGTTTTGATGTGGTTGGGGTTAAAAATTTCTAAGGAATAAAGGAAACACATAAAGTAAACCCTGTGAGAGTAGAAATTGTTTCATTTATATGTTTGACTACAGTGCCTAGCACAGTGCTTGGGGACAGAATAGACAGTTAATAAATACTCCTGACTGAATGACAAAATGCATTTTATTAACTTCATTATGTTTTATGTTCTTTTATGCTTTAGTTCTTTAGAGTTTATAGACTCTCTTTCATCAAAAGAGCTCTGCCTCTTAGGTACCAAATTTCCAATACTTTTTTTATAGAGGGAGTTCATTTGCAGTACAGAATTTAGAGAAGTATTCTGTTCACTGTATCATTAACAACAGTAGCTCAAGAAGTAGAAATGACCTTCTCAGGGTCATATTGTCCTTTCATTCAATGAACATTTGTATTCAGCAGCAATTATGTGTAAGGCTGTAGGCTATACTTTGAAGATATTCAACTACATCCATGCTCCCCTTGATATTTCTGAATGTTTCCCGTTGATAATGCAGAGAGCAGTTCTCACTATTCTAACCCATCTTTGGAGATTCTTTTCCATGCATGTCCATAATTTTGTCTCTAGATTTCACCCAAAATGTTATGGTCCACCCTTCTTGTCTTCTGACATAACCATAGAGTACTCAATCTGACCATTTGTCATCCCTCATTCCTCCTGTATGCACAATCCTTTCTCTTTTTTGTCCATATTTTTCCGTTAATATTTGCTCCAGTTCTTTGAAGTTCTTTCTTTAAATGAATATTTCAAGTGAATTCTGGGTAAAGCTAATTTTTAATTCTTTGGAGCACTGTAGTGTTTCATGACTCAAAACCATATAGGAACACTTGTGGATAAAAGGCAACATCTTTAAAAACCAAAATCTTTGAATTCTAGACTGCTGAATTTTTGATAGAATATTAAAGGCCATCTCTTCCCACTACTATCTAAACAGTTCCTGCCCTTGTAGAGATCATGGTCTGATATATAGGTATGGTTGTAAATAATTAAAATGTGAAACAAAATATGGGAAATCCATAAAAAATATGCAAAGATCTAAGATTATTCATATGAAAATTGCTTGTAGGCTGTGTACTAAAGGGAGGAATACACTGGGCTGTAAACATAAGGTTTGACTGTATGTGAGTCAAGCTTGTACAGTTTAGGGCAATGGAACACTAGTCTTCTGGCTACAAGACTAACACTCATTGGACTGTTCTAATAAGAAAATGCTACAAAACCATAGACTTTGTAAGGCCATACATTCATATGCAACCTCATGTAGCAGAAAGGGCATTGGATACAGTCCTAATAGTGATATTTCTTTGTCAAAGTGTTGGAATTAGAGTTAGGGATAGGGGTTAGGATTAGGGTGAGCTCTTTGAGAGTCATTCTAAATTGTTCTGCAGAATGGTTGAACTAATTTAAAACTCTACTAACAATGCATTCATATCCAATTTCTCCACATCCCTCCAGCATTTATCATTTTCCTTTTCTTCCTTTCCAGCCAATCTTAGAGGTGTGTGCTGGTATTTCAGATTTGTCTTGATTTACATTTCTCTTCTCAGTAGTGATATAGAGCATTTTTTTTCTGTCACTGTTAGTAGCTTTGATTTGTTCTTCAGAAAGGTTATTGTTGGTATCCTTTGACCACTTATCAATTAACGAATGGCTCTTCTTTCATAAATGTGCCTTGACTCACTATATATTTGAGAAGTGAGGTCTTTATCAGAGACATGCTGTCAAATTTGTTTCCCAGCTTTCTGATTCATTCCAATCTTGGTTGCATTGGTTTTGTTTGTACAAAAACTTTTTAATACAATCAAAACTATTCATTTTACATCTTATAATACTCTCTTTGTCTTCTTTGGCCAAAAACTTCTCCTTCCTCCATAGATCTGACATGCAAACAATTTCTTGTTCTACTGATGTGCTTAAGCTATCAATTCTTACATCGAAATCATGCACCCATTCTGACTTTCTTTTGGTAAATAGTGTAAGATGTTAATCCATACCTAGATTCTGCTCTACTCTTTCTCAGTTTCCCAAAAGGTTTCAACAAATAGTAAATTCTTATTCCAGAAATTGGGGTCTCTGTCTTTATCAAATAGTAGACTGCTATGATCATTTACCACCATGTCTTGTGTAACTAATCTATTACACTAATCCAACATTCAGAATTGAGAAATTTCTAAGTTTACACCTATTTTTCATCTTTTTGATTTTGTTTGTTTTCAGTGTTCTGCAATCACTTCCATATATCTTAGATTTTTTCCCTTGCCATCCCCCCATTCCTCTACCTCCACACTCCCTCCCTGCAATAGCATGCAGTTTTATATAGGTTCTACACATACATTCCTATTAAATACATTTTCACCTAAGTAATGTTGCATAGAAGAATCAAAATGAATGGGAGAAATCATAAAACAAATTACATATAATAGAAAAGAAAATGATCTGCTGCATTCTCAGATCGAATTTCATAGTTTTATCTCTAGATGTGGAAGGCATTTTGCCATAAGAGACTATTGGGAATTTTTTAAGTCCTTGTATTGCAAAGAAGTTCTAAGTCTACCAGAATAAATCCTTGCACACTGTGGTTCTTGCTGTGTACAAAGTTCTCCTGGTTCTGCTCCTATTGCTCAGCATCAGGTCATATAAGTCTTTCCAGGTCTCTCTGAAGTTTGCCTGTTCATCACAGGCACAATAGTATTCCATTGCCTTCATATACCACAGATTAATCAGCTGTTCCTTAATTGATGGGCATCCCCTTGATTTCCAGTATTTGGCCACCACAAATAGTGCTGCTATAAATATTTTTATACATGTGAGACCCTTTCTCATTTTTATGATCTCTTGGGAATACAGTCCTAGAAGTGGTCTTGCTGGGTCAAAGGGTATGCACACTTTTGTAGTCCTTTGGGCAAAGTTTCAAATTGTTTTTTATAATAATTATATCATTTCACAGCTACATCAGCAGTATATTAGTGTTCCAACTCTCCCACATCTTCTCCAACATTTATCATCATCCTGTCTTTTCATATTAGCCAATCTGATAGGTGTGATTTGGTATCTCAGAGCTGTTTTGATTTGCATCTCTCTAATCAATAGTGATTTAGAGCATTTTTCATATTACTACAGATATTTTAATTTCTTCCTCTGAAAATTGCATGTTCTTAGGCTTTGTCCTTTTATCAGTTGGGAAATGACTTGTATTCTTGTACATTTGACTCAGTTCTCTATATATTTTAGAAATGAGACCTTTATCACAGACACTAGTAGCAAAACTTCTTTCCCAGTTTTCTGCTTCCCTCCTAATCTTGATGGCATTGGGTTTGTTTGTGCTAAAACTTTTCAATTTAATGTAATCAAAATTAGCCATTTTGGTCTTCATGTTTTCTATTTCTTGTTGTGCAAAAAAAATCTTCCCTTCTCCACAAGTAGGTTAAATACACTATTCCTTACTCCACTAATTTCTTTTTTTTTCTCTTTTTATTTTTTTAAATAAATTTATTTAACTTTTTACATTCATTTTCACAAGATTTTGGGTTCCAAAATTTTCTCCCCATTTGTCC